>ML366967.1:0-86726 GCA_005239505.1 Nicotiana paniculata | reverse complement strand
GGGATCTGAATAAAGCCAGTCCCAAAGATAATTTTCCACTGCCAAACATACACATCCTAGTTGACAATTGTGCCAAACACGAGGTACAACCTTTTGTCGATTGCTATGCCGGATATTACCAAGTGTTGATGGATGAAGAGGATGCAGAAAAGATAGCCTTCACTACACCCTGGGGAACATACTGTTACCGGGTCATGCCATTTGGTTTAAAGAACGCTGGGGCAACTTATATGAGGGCCATGACCACCATATTTCACGACATGATGCATCAGGAGATTGAGGTGTACGTGGATGATGTGATCATTAAGTCCAGAACCCAAAGTGACCATGTGCAGCATTTGAGGAAATTCTTCGAACGCCTATGCATATATGATTTGAAATTAAACCCAGCCAAATGTTCTTTCGGAGTTCCATCCGGAAAATTATTGGGATTTATATTCAGTCGACGGGGCATTGAGCTGGACCCAACAAAGATAAAATCTATCCGGGATCTCCCACCCCCAAGAACCAAGAAGGAAGTCATGAGTCTGTTGGGTAGGTTGAATTACATCAGCATGTTCATCGCTCAGTTGACCTCCACATGCGAGCCTATATTCAAGCTATTGAAAAAAGATGCGGCCATCAAATGGACAGACGAGTGCCAGGATGCATTTGACAAGATCAAAGAATATTTGTCAAATCCCCCAGTGCTAGTCCCACCAGAACCAGGGAGACATCTGTTCCTATACCTGACGGTGCTAGAAAACTCCTTTGGGTGTGTTCTCGGGCAACACGATGCAACCGGGAAGAAAGAGCAGGCCATTTACTACTTAAGCAAGAAGTTCAAAAGCTACGAGGCCAAGTATTCTCAGTTAGAAAGGACTTGCTGTGCTCTAACTTGGGTTGCTAAGAAGCTCCGACATTATTTATTGGCTTATACCACCTACCTCATCACGAGGCTGGATCCTTTGAAGTATATATTCCAAAAGCCAATGCCCACATGGAGATTAGTAAAATGGCAAATCTTGCTCACAAAATTTGATATAGTCTATGTCACTCGCACAACTATGAAAGCTCAGGCATTGGCTGATCATCTAGCTGAAAATCCGGTTGATGATGAATACCTACCCTTGAGCACTTATTTTCCGGATGAAGAAATCAACTCCATCGAAATAATCTCGGAAGGCGCTGGCACATGGAAAATGTTCTTCGATGGAGCAGCCAATGCGAAAGGTATTGGGATAGGGGCAATCTTGATTTCACCCACAAGACAACTCTACCCTGTTACGGTCCGCCTGCGTTTCTCCTACACAAACAATACTGCTGAATATGAAGCTTGTATAATGGGCATGAACATGACCATTGACATGGATGTAGAAAAGTTGTTGATCATGGGAGACTCCGGATCATTAAGCAGGCTCAGGGGGAGTGGGAAACTCGGGATGTTAAACTCCTTCCCTACAGACAACATGTGGAGAATCTTAGTAAGAGATTTAAAGCCGTCGAGTTCAAATATATTCCTCGGTGCCACAATGAGTTAGCTGATGCGCTGGCCACCCTAGCTACAATGCTGCCCTACCCGGGTAATGTTCGCATAGACCCATTGGAGATCCAAATCAAGGAAAGACATGGTTATTGCAACACGGTCGAAGTAGAACCCGATGTCCAACCATGGTATCATGATATTAAAGATTTTTGAAGACAAGAGAATATCCCAAGAGGGCCAACGGAGACCAAAAGAAAGCCATCCGAAGGCTCGCTAGCAGTTTCTTCCTAAGTGGGGAAGTACTGTATAAAAAGACTCCCGATCTAAATCTGTTAAGATGTGTAGACGCCAAAGAAGCCGAAAGGATCATGGGCGAGGTCCATTCAGGAGTATGCGGTCCCCACATGAATGGGTACGTCCTCGCAAAGAAAATCTTGCGGGCTGGATATTATTGGATGACCATGGAGAAAGATTGTTTCAGTTTCGTCCGGAAGTGTCATAAGTGTCAAATACATGGCGACCTAATCCATGCACCACCATCAGAACTGCATCCTATTTCGGCACCCTGGCCATTCGTTGCTTGGTGAATGGATGTCATTGGGCCGATCGAGCCAAGGGCATCAAACGGGCACAAATTAATTTTGGTTGCTATCGCCTATTTCACAAAATGGGTCGAGGCCGTCACGTTAAAAGCTGTCACTAAGAAAGCGGTGGTGGATTTCGTGCATGCTAATATCATCTGTCATTTTGGAATCCCAAAAACTATCATTACCGGCCCAAAGCAAATGGCGCCGTTGAAGCAGCAAAAAAAAACATCAAGAAAATTCTCAGGAAAATGATTCAAACATCCAGGAAATGGCATGAAAAGTTACCTTTTGCATTGTTGGGATATCGCACGACCGTGCGTACATCGGTTGGCGCTACCACTTACCTATTGGTTTATGGTACTGAAGCCGTAATACCCGCTGAAGTCGAAATTCCTTCCCTTCAGATTATTGTCAAAGCAGAAAGTGAGGACAATGAGTGGGTCAAGACTCGACTAGAGCAATTAACTCTGATTGATGATAAAATAATGGCCATAGTATGCCACGGACAATTATACCAGCAAAGAATGGCCCGCGCTTACAACAAGAAAGTGCGACCTAGGAGCTACGAAGTAGGGTAGCTTATTTTAGACGTATCCTCCCGCACCACGAAGAAGTGAAAGGAAAATTCTCCCCAAACTTGAAAAGTCCATACATCATAAGGAAATGTCTACCAAAAGGAGCGTTATACCTGGGGGACGTCGAAGGAAATAACCCCGAAACGACTGTCAATGCAGATGCCATCAAAAGGTACTATGTTTGATCCTCTATATATTTTCAAATGTTCTCTGTTTGGGATGACAAATGCTTTCATTCTCGCTACCCAAACATCATTAACCCTTTTGCAAACCCTTTGACTCGGTTACTCTTCTTTGATTACCCTCTTTGGAACCTGTAAGTGTTATTGGAAAACAAACAAAAGAGATGTTGAAAAAAAAAGAAACAAAAATGATGAAAAAAAAAAACAAAAAGGAAAAGAAGAAAAGTTCCCTGAACTACGTTCGACTTGATTCCGAAAGGATACGTAGGCAGCCTCTCACTAGGGTGCAGTCACACACAAATAAAAATCCACATTTCCCCAAAAGTCTAACCTGGGGCGAGTGTTAAGATTCGGCAATGTGTCGCTGGAGGGGTTCCAAAGTTGTAATTTAATACAAATTCTTTGCACCAAAACCCTGTTCAAGTCCTTCTGATCAATTGGTAAACATGCTTATAGTTAGAGGATACAGTGTCGAATCTGGTGCAAGCAACGAGAGAAATTAAAAAGGAGAGAGTCTTATCAGTGAAAACCCACATGGGCACTGTAAGGCGACGGTGAGCAGAGAAATTGAAAATGAGAGAGTCTTGTTAGTGAAAACTCGCAAAGAGCACTACAAGACGAAGGTAAGAAGAGAAATGAGAGAGGTTAGTCAGTGAAAACCCGCAAAGGGCGCCACTAATCGAAAAGGATAATGGATCACTGATATGGACACAGTCCGGGGCAAGGTTTCTCAATCTCAATAGTTGTGATGAATTTCTTAGAGTCAGACGGTTTACACGGATCAGGCATTCAGTCCAAAGGGAATGTCATGTTCATTGAAGTCCGCATGCACTCCAGATAAGTCCTTCTTTCCTTTCTCCGAAAGGGACACCTTTGTTTAAATTCGTTGTCCATTTTGTTGTTTATTTTATTTTGAATCCCTTTCGGTCTAACTCTGTCCCGAAACTAAGGCAAAGAAAAGATGGCAAGACTGATTTATAGGGATCTCATTTGACACGATCTAATATGCAAAAGTCACCCAACCTCGTCAAGGGCATTGAGTCGATCCCGACTGGCCGAAGCGGCCGATACTTCAAACTCAAAGACGTGAAAGGAGGAAATCGAATTGAAGTGCCTATAAAGGCGATTGAAGTTTAAAGGTTGAGCCCCGCATGGCTAACCATCTCGGCAAGGTTTTAAAAGCCGAAATATTCCAAATGACCGAAAGTTACAATTGGAAGAAAGTCAGGAATGAAAATCCAATAAAGGCGAAATAAAGTTGGAAAGGTTAAGTCCCACACGACTAACCGTCGCAATAGAATTTGAGGGGACAAAAATCCTCTCCAATACTCTGGAAATCCAAACGAAAAAGCAAGTGACAAGCCTACAAAGGCAAAATAAAATGTTGGGTCTCATGTGACCGATCGCCATGGTGAAATCTGGAAAGCCAAGGCCCCCAGGATTAGAGATGAAACCCAATTGCCAGCAAGTAAACAAGCAAGCAAGTGGTTGAGATCTTCATCAAAAGAACTGAGATGAAGCAGTTGAAAATCAAGGCCGCAAAACCAACCACTGTTTCAAACTAACAAATTGTT
Source organism: Nicotiana paniculata (assembly GCA_005239505.1). Taxonomy (NCBI): domain Eukaryota; kingdom Viridiplantae; phylum Streptophyta; class Magnoliopsida; order Solanales; family Solanaceae; genus Nicotiana; species Nicotiana paniculata. Next base: position 82,343 of record ML366967.1, on the reverse strand, counting down.
CTTTGTTTGAAAATAGGAAACAAGTGCAAAAGCAACCGTGCAAAAAACAGGTGCAATCAAAAGGAATTGTGCAAGAGCTAGAAAGAGCTATGCAGCATTCACTCCAAAGAAAGGGAAGTTTCCTCCGAAAATCTTTTCCCGCATATATATAAAAAAGAAGAAATGAAGTTGAATATGATGCAACCCTAAAGTAGCATAGGGTGCTCAATCCCTAGCAAAATATTTTCCAACCAAGGATGTCCCTGTCCTCGGTTGATACGAACATAGGGTCCTGCACCCAAGCAGACACCGACATAACCTGGTGATCTCTTCTTTTTCTAACAACAACGTAACCTGTTGATCACTCCCTTTTTCAGGCAACAACATAACCTGTTGACCTTTCCAGACACCAGCATAACCTGGTGATCTTCCTGACAACAATATTACCTGTTCATCATTTCCATACGCTGGCATAACTCAGTGATCTCTTTCCCAGGCAATGGCATAACCTGTTGACCTCTCCAGACACCGGGATAACCTGGTGATTTTCTTGTCAACAACATAACCTGTTGATCATCTTCAGAAACTGGCATAACCCAGTGATCTCTTTTTCAGGAAACATCATAACCTTTTGACTTTTCCAGACACCAGCATAACCTGGTGATCTTCCTGACAACCGTATAACATGTTGATCATTTCCACACACTGGCATAACCCAATGATCTCTTCCCTAGGCAATGGCATAACCTGTTGACCTCTCCAGACACCGGCATAACCTGGTGATCTTCATGACAACAACATAACCTGTTGATCGTCTTCAGGCACTGGCATAACCCAGTGATCTCTTTTCAGGAAACATCATCACCTGTTGACCTTTCTAGACGCCAACATAACCTGGTGATCTCTTCTTTTTCTGACAACATCATAACCTGTTGATCACTCCCTTTTTCCCAGGCAACAACATAACCTGTTGACCTCTCCAGACACCAGCATAACCTGGTGATCTTTTTTTCTTCCTGACAACAACATAACCTGTTGATCATCTTCAGGCACTAGCGTAACCCAGTGATCTCTTTTTCAGGCAACAACATGACCTGTTGACCTTTCCAGACACCAACATAACCCGGTGATCGTTTCTTCTCCAGACACTGGCATAACCCTAGTGATCTCTTTTCCCCAGGCAACATCATAACCTGTTGACCTCTCCAGAAACTGGCATAACCTGGTGATCTTCCTGACAATAACATGACCTGTTGATTATCTTCAGACACTAGCATAACCCAGTGATCTTTTTTTCAGGTAACAACATGACCTGTTGACCTTTCCAGACACCAACATAATCTGGTGATCTTTTCTTCTGCAGACATTGGCATAACCTAGTGATCTGTTTTCCCCAGGAAACAACATAGCCTGTTGGCCTTCCCAGACACCGACATAACCTGGTGATCTCTTCTTGATGACAGCATAACCTGTCGATCTTTTCCAACATAGGGTCTCCAATCCCTAGTTGATTTTACCTTTTAGGCATAGGGTATCCACACCTAGTCTGCATTCACTCCGGGTACACAATTCCCGGCTTTTTATTGCATTCAATAATAAAATAGCATAGAGTTTGTTACAATAACTCACGAAATTTTCCTAGTGAAAACTGGGGCAGAAAAATTTTGTTCGTTTGTTTTGATTTTTGTGCAGATTACGTTTCTAGGATATTTGAATCCGAGATGACCAAAAGAAGAAGTTTCGATCCAAAAAATAACAAAAAACAAAAAGAGGAAAGAGAAGATTGAATACAAAAGTGCACAAACGGGGAAGATGTGGACTATTCAGGTTGAGATTGAAGTCATCCGTCCAGTATATCCTGCTTTGATCCGAGGAACGACAAGACAAAACCAGCACCTGCAACTAACAAGCATCAGGATCCAGGTCAGAGTCAGCAAAAAATCAAGATCAAGACCAAGTCTTAGATAGGAATCTTGTAATTTAGCAGCTTATAGGGTTTAGTTAGTCCTTCGTTTTGTACTTGGGTGTAATAAGAAGATCAGCAGCAGTAACAACAACAATCACAGTGAAACCACAGTTATCCGGTAGTCCCAGCTACCAAAATTTCCAGAACTACACTGATTTGTTTCCTTTATAGCCAAGGATATGTAGGCAACCTTTGAAGCAGGGTTCGGTCAAAATTTTCAAAACGCTTTATTTGGAGTATTTGAAGAGGTAAAAGTTGTTCATAACTGCTCACTTTATCTTTGCCCGAAAACTCTTCGTGTTTCCGAGCAAAGAGGGGCAGCTGTGAGCATGTAATTTTTCACCTACTAAATACTCCGACAAAATTAGATAAGTAAATTAATCTTATGGATTTGGTTGAATTTTGGTGATTAATTGTGAATTGCTTGCATTTGCATATTTATAATTCATCTTTTAAAATTATTAAAATTGCACCACTATTATCAAAGAATTATGAATTTATTACTTATAATTAATTGAATTAAATAACAAACGAATGATGGTTATTTGATGTAATGTACTTTTGACAACTAATTACTAAAATTAATTAGTTTTATCCAATAAATCATGGATTTAATTAGGAGTATAAAGTTAATTGTTTTATTCTCAATTAAGCCATGATTAGATGAAATTAAGGTTAGAATTAATTATTACATGTTTTCTTTTGAATTTGATTAGGTTAGTGTTAATTAATATTTATTTAGGCCTAATTAATCCTAATATATCAAAATAGGACCTGGGCTAATTTGCCCAGGCCCAAAATAAGTGTCACTACACTACAAACGACCCAGCCCAAAGACCTTACCCGGCCTTCCCAGACCCAGTACCCAAAACGACACTGTTTAGGACTTAGCAAATCTCAGTCGTTGATCTTCTGAGATCTAACGGATGGGAATCCCCCAATCCCTAACTATATATATGTCAAAACCACACCCCACTCCCTCATTTGCAGAAGTCTCACACCCCCCTGTCCATCTCTCTCTCTTCTCTCTAAACACCCGAACCCTAGCTGCCATCCTCCACTGGCCAAAAATTGCCTCTGGCGGCAGAGCTTCTCCAATTGACCCCAAATTATACCAGATGATCCCCACCCTTCCCTCAATCACCTCCACTATCAATTTCCCTAAATAACCATCCAGTTAAGAGTAATTCCGGATCTAGGAAACAGTCAAAACCTTAGAACATGCTGAAGATGATCCTAAGTGACTCTGTGACTCAAACTTACATGAGTCGATGGTTCTCGACGAGAGCCGTCGATTCATGTGAGTAAGGGTCATTTTTGGAGGTCACTGTAGTCCGGCCAAACTCCGGCTAGTCGCCGTAGTTCGTCCAAACCCCTTTAACGGGTATCCCCCCTTCCCTTCTAACTGTTTCTTGTACTATTAGCATGAATATGTCATGGTTTAATCACTATTTTTTTATTTTTTGTATCACTGTTTAGATTTTTTCTTTTCTTTCATTTTCTTCTTCTACCTGTTCATATTTATTCCTCATCTTTTAGTTTAAGCTCTAAATGTATTTCATGACAGTCATGTTTTGATTTGTTCTCGTCAATTAAGTAATTAGGTTTCTCTGATAACCATGTTTCCTAACTTAGGTCTTGTCATTGTCTGTATGTATGACTGTTCTTCTTTGATTCGCACTACCTTCGATTAGATTAATTCAGTGTTTAACATGGTATTCACATTCCGGACTGTTTTGCAACCATGTTTAGTCAATTAGGATTTCCTGTTCATCATTGATTTATTAGGTGTTATACTTGTTAAAATTAATAGTTAGCTTTATTGATTCATGCTTAAGTTTTCCAGAATATCTTTACTGTCGCTTTATCTCCTCTCTAAATGCTATTGTCTAGCTCCGTTTGATTAATCACCCTAACTTTAGTATAGTCTGAAGATTATCGTTCACCTAGATTAATTGATTAGTTAATTAGGCTCCTAACTTCATTAAGAGTTTAGTTACTAATATAATTAACTAAGACCAAGGATCAATTGAACAAACTAATTGAGCACCCTTAATTAATTGAGTCCTAATGCTAATTAAGAAGAACGATTAGTTTTAATTAACCAAAGTAAGCTAATTAGGATTAACTAACCCAAGTTAATAGTTAACCCCAATCAGCTCAACCCTAGTTACCTAAGGGTAATTCTAGAGACTTTAAGGGGTAATATAGGGTTTTAGCTAAAGGAATCTTGGGTGTAACAACCCAAGAACCTTCCAGAATAAGGAAATCAGAGTTTTTTGGGGTAGGATAGTAATTTTAGGGGGTGAGAATTTTCTAGAATGAGGGCAGCTGTCCCAAAGGATAAGGGTGACAACTGCATTTGTACTATTTCCAGCTTATTGGATAAGGAATATGCTAAGCATATCCTATCCCAAATACCCCTATATACACACACACTTTTTACCACTAAGAGGACCTTTTTTTTACTACTGAAAAAATATACACCTTTTGACTACTGAAAGATCTGGAAATATACATAGATTCTGAAAGGAATTCTCTGCATTTTACCACTGAAAAATTTGACTTCATACACAACTTTTATCTTATATTCTGAAATATCTCTTTAGATTTTGAGAAGAAGTAGGAAAAATCAAAAGAAACAAAAATAAATGTACATAAATGAGCACACAAAAAGCTTAGGATTTGGTTTTCTCTTAGAGCTATGGCCTCTTATCCTTTGAAGGATTAGGTCCCACCTTTTTGGTTTTCTTCACTCGAGTTTTCTGGGTTTTCAAGTGTTATTTTCCTGGATTTGTTTACTGTTTGGAAAACTGCTGTTGGTTTGCTGTTCTTCTGAGCCTCAAATTTCAACCCCTGGATCTTTATTTGGTCCAGATTTTTCTGTTGTTATTCACCTTGTTGAGGTATGTAACAATGCCATCTAAATAAAGTTGTTATCTTAAGCTAAAAATGTTTGTTTTAGTTGGTTTTTTCATGCTTTGTTTCATCTGATTTTATGGGTTTGAATCAACTGTTAGAAATTATCTATTTTGTTTGTTTGAAAGTTTTTTTTTGCTGAAAAGCTATGTATAGAATCTGTTGGTTCTTGTTTGAGTTTTCTTTTGCCTAAACCTGTGTGCAAATCCGGTGCTAAGATGTGCATGAATGTCCCTTCTTTGTATGCTGAAATCTCAGTTAAGCATTTTCTATGTGAAAAGAAATAAATGTCGAGTGGTTTGCACTACTGGAGCTGAATCTGACCTTCTTCATGGTCAGATTCATCCTATGGGATGCATAAAAAATTTGTTTACAATGTTGTCCGTGCATTAAAATCTTAAGACTTATAGTTTTAAAATTAATGACGAAATGCAGGTTTGAATCCTTAAGGTATTCCTGGCTTGCAGAGGAGCAGCAACCTCTCAGTTTTCCTTTCTCATTTCATCATTTTGGAGTAGTATTTTATAGCAGAAGTTGAAAGTGTAATAGTATAGGTTTTATACGTTTTCTTTTCTCTTCAGTTGTAAACTGGACTGGACTATATTTAATTTTCATTCAGTGGCATTTTCCTCTTACTTTGTAAAAATATGGAAAGTAACTCATGATCAGCCCATTCATATCGGCATAACGAGTATTTCATTTATCCAAACTTACTGAAATCTTGCACCACCAAAATGAGTTTCAAAATCGAACAAAAGGGATAGAGTTTCAATTTGAAATTTTTATACTGTTTGTTTCTGTAAAGAAAATAGCCTAGATTCAGTTCCATATACCTTAATATTTTTTGCTGATTTGAAGCTCTTCAAAAAGGGTGATCAAATGACTATAATTCAGATGCTGTCATGTTAGTTTCTTTGTAAAAACAACCGTTTTCAGCAAAATTTAAAGAAAGCTCTTCCTTTTAGCTTCTTAAACTGTGTACAAATATCCCGGATTATTAAATGGGCCAAATGGTAGTGGAATTACACCTGCCTTTATGTGATATCTTATCCGCAATTTGAGCTTACCTTATTCATTGCTATACAAACCGAAGTACGCTAGCATGTCTCCCCCTCTTTAAATGTTTCTACTCGCTTTAATTCACACATGAATCTCAAATAACCATGATTAGAATTGGACAAAAGGGAATAAAATGACTAGTGGGGCTAAAATATGGCCATAGCCCAAGCATTTTGTCCTTAATACTAAGTGAATTTAAGCTTAAAAAATCTTCTACATATCCTTTAGGTTGAAAATACTCATTTAGATTGAAATTTGATAAAGAGTCGAATATTATTCTAAAATTACCATAATCTACACTCGGGAGTGGCAACTCATGCCCCCGACCCTTAACTCCGCATATTAATAAAATGTACGTAGCAACCACGAGTGCATTTCATGTGACGTGTTGCCATGTGCTCAAAAACAACAAGTGCACGCCATCGTGACTTGTTTAAGATAAACCCATAAACGTCCTAATTGATCTTAATGCTAAAACACTCCTTTAAATAGAAAACATAGAGAATAATCGAACACCGCCTCAAATGGGTATTATAAAACCATCACGATCATAGTCTTGGCTACGTAATCTACACGCGGGTGCGACAACTCATGTCCCCGTCTTCAACTTTAAACTAATAAAAATCACATGTTGTAATTACGGATGCATTTCATGTGGCGTAATTGAAATATGTCCAAAAACCAACAAGTGCACGCCATCGTGACTTGTTTCAAGCTAAATCCATAAATACTAAAAGCGGCTAAAAGTGAAAAAGGCTAAAAAGCACAATAGGTTTAAAATATGTAAATAATTAGACAATTAGGCCAAATAATAGTTAAGCGACCGTACTAGAACCACAGAATTCGGGAGTGCCTAACACCTTCTCCCGGGTTAATAGAATTCCTTACTCGGATTTCTGGTCGCAGACAAATCAAAACAGAGTCAAAATTTCCTCGATTTGGGATTTTAAAAATAAAACGGTGTCTCGGAGCATCGTCAAAAATCCGGGTGGCGGCTCTGCAAAAATTAAAATAAATCCCAAATTCGAATAATGTTACTTTAATTGGAAAAATTCCCTTATTACCCCTTCATTAATCCCGGGGTAGTGGAAAAAGGAGGTGTGACAATGTATAGTTGGATAGTATGTCGCCTTGTCGACTTTTAATTTTGGAAATATAGTTGTCTATAGAAGCCTTGTCGGTTTGTCGTACCATATTCCACATCTATATGTATATATGACTTTTGGATATATTTTCCTCACGTATGTTATTCATGTGGAAAACAGTTTATTTCCAGATGTTATTCATGACCTACCCTTAATTCTTGTTTATATGTTACACACATGCTTAAGGGTGTTCGACAAGCAGGACTGTGTAACCCGTCATTGCCCATTAGTTTTGGTCGTGACAGAAGCTGTATCAGAGCAGTTCTATCCTAGGGGCTATCTACAGACCGTGTCTAGTAGAGTCTTGTTTATGAGTGTGTTGTTCACCACATTTATAAACAAGAGGCTACGAGACATATAGGATGTTATCATCCCTTCTTATCTTAGATCGTGCGATATAAGAATTCATTTTCCTAATAATGTGTTATGTTTTCAGCGATGCCTAAGAAGGACAACCGCCAAGAGGGGCATGTCCGTGGATGAAGAGACTACTAGTTGAGATCCACGAGTTACCAGAGCTCGAGGAGAGTCTCATAGTGAGGTTCCATATCAGACTTCACATACCCCGTCCTTTCTATAGGAGCTTCGAGGGGAACCAGTTCCGGCGCTTAACCCTAGAAATCCAGCCTCATCCAGATGCACTGGTTCAGAAGATGACAGATGCTATTCAGCTATTAACTCAATTAGTAGCCGCACATGCTCGACGTTAGGAGGTAGGTATTGGTCCTGAAGATAGGTCCATCAGTGCGAGGGTTCGTGATTTCATTAATTTGAACTCTCCGGTATTCACTGGAGCAGATAGAAATAAGGACCCTCAGGTATTTATCGATAAGATGCAGAGGACTTTAAGGGTAATGAAGGCCACTTCGACTAAGTCAATTGAGCTACATGTAGACTTCAAGATGTTGCAGTTAATTGGTACGAGTCTTGAGATTTGTCCAGAAGTGAGGATGCCCCTCCAGCAGTATGGCAAGAGTTTACAGAGGCTTTTCTTCATTATTATCTGCCACCAAAGATTAGATAGGCCAGAGTTGACAGGTTCTTGACCCTTTGACATGGTAATATGAGTGTTTGGGAGTACATCCTTCAGTTTGATTCGTTGGCTAGGTATGCTCCCACTATTGTATCTAGGATGGAGGATAGGGTTCACCGGTTCGTGATGGGGTTGGAGCATTTCTCTTGGCTTAAGGTAGATGACCTTAAGTATTTCCATTCAGTTTAGTATGCTATTTTTATATGTAGATATGGGTACGACGAGGCCCAACCCCATCCCTTATATAATTGTACACTCTATTAGAGGTCTGTAGACAATCATGTATAGTTGGATAGTATGTGACCTTGTCGACATTTAATTCTGGAGATATAGTTGTATATAGAAGCCTTGTCATCTTGCCGTGTCGTATTTCATGTGAACAACATTTTATTGACAAATATTGTCATGACCTACCCTTAATTCATGTTTATATCTTAGACGCATGCTTAGGGGTGTCGACAAGTAGGACTGTGGAACTCGTCATGGCCCATTGGTTTGGGTCATGACAAAAGTGGTATCAGAGTAGTTCTGTCTTAGGGTTATCTACAGAGCATGTCTAGTAGGGTCTTATTTATGAGTGTGTTATGCACCACATTTATAAACAGGAGGCTACGGGACATATAGGATGTTATCATCCCTTCTTATCTTAGATAGTGCGATATAAGAATTTATTTTCCTAACAATGTGTTATATTTTCAGTGATTCCTAAGAAGGACAACCGCCAAGAAGGGCAAGTCTGTGGCTGAATAGACTACTAGTCAAGTGCCACAGGTTACCAGAGCTCGGGGAGAGTCTCATAGTGAGGTTCCATCTCAGACTTCACATACCCCGACCTCTCTAGAAGAGCTATGAGGGTCACCAGCTCCAGCGCCTGCCCCAGGAAATCCAAGTCCTCATCCAGATGCATTGGGTCATGAGATGAGACATGCTATTCAACTATTAACTCGATTAGTAGCCGCACAGGCTCGTCGTCAGGAGGTAGGTATTGGTCATGAAGATAGGTCCATCAGTGTGAGGGTTCGTGATTTCATTAATTTGAACTCTTCGGTATTCACTGGAGCAAATAGAAATAAGGACCCTCAGGTATTTATCGATAAGATGCAGAGGACTTTAAGGGTAATGAAGGCCACTTCGACTAAGTCAATTGAGCTAGCTTCATGTAGACTTCAAGATGTTGCAGTTAATTGGTACGAGTCTTGAGAGTTGTCCAGAAGTTAGGATGCCCCTCCAGCAGTATGGCAAGAGTTTACATTGGCTTTTCTTCATTATTATCTTCCACCAAAGCTTAGATAGGCCAGAGTTGGCAGGTTCTTGACCCTTTGGCAGGGTAATATGAGTGTTTGGGAGTACATCCTTCAGTTTGATTCGTTGGCTGGGTATGCTCCCACTATTGTATCTAAGATGGAGGATAGGGTTCACCGGTTCGTGATGGGGTTGGAGCATTTCTCTTGGCTTAAGGTAGATGACCTTAAGCATTTCCATTCAGTTTGGTATGCTATTTTTGTATGTATATAAGGGTACGACGACGTCCAATCCCATCCCTTATAGAGTTGTACACTCTATTAGAGGTCTGTGGATAGTTCTGTATAGTTGGATAGTATGTGGCCTTGTTGACTTCTAATTTTGGATATATAGTTGTCTATAGCAGCCTTGTCGGCTCGCCCTACCATATTCCACATGTATATGTATATATGTCTTTTGGACATGTTTTCCTCACGTATGTTATTCACGTGATTCAATAGTTTATTGGCAGATGCTATTCATGACCTACCCTTAATTCATGTTTATATATTAGACGCATGCTTAGAGGTGTTCGACAGGTAGGACTCGGGCACTCGTCATGGCTTATCGGTTTGGGTCGTGACATTCCCATGGATTAAGCTAGATGACCCACGATATCCAATCCCTATTTTATGAATGGACCTGGTGATATGATTGAATGTAGCAATTCTTCTTGTCGATGCATATTATTTGCATATCGTTGGCACTTATCGCAGCTTGCTACACATTTTTCAAGTTTCATCCTCTATTTTTGGACAATAATATCATGTTCATATTAGTGTTTTCACCAACGATCTTCTCCTGGCATGATTACCCAATGTCCCTCGCGCACTTTTCTCATTACATACTCAGTTTGCGAAGATCCAAGGCACCGTGCTAAAGGTCCTCCAAACATTTTACGATACAAATTTCCCTCTATTAGGGAATACTGATCAGCTTTCAATCGCTGCAATTTGGATTTCTTTTTTATCCTCATGCTAAAATCCATGTTGCAAATAATTCACAAACTTGATTCTCCAATCCCAAGTCAAATTTTTGAAATTTACCTTATTCTTGGTTTGATCTTAAACTTAATGGAACATTTGTACCATAATTGCATTTTCTTCATTTGACAAATCAGCCACGGTTGCCATATTTGCCAATACGTTAGCTTCTGGATTTTCTTCCCTGGGTATTTGTACAACTTTACATGTATTGAATTGCCTCAGTGATTCCTGTAGCTTTTATGTCTCTCTTACCATGCAAGTTCCTTGCATATAGTTTACTACCAGTTGTGAGTCACTTTTGATTACGATTTGTTCAATACCGAGCTTTCTCGTTATTTCTAAACCGGCAACCACAACTGTATACTTTACTTCATTGCTAGTAACTAGATAATATTTTATTGCTTGCCTTATAATCTCTCCTAATGGTGGAATTAAAATAATTCCCAAAAATGATCCTTTAACATTTGAAGAATCAGCGGTAAATAAGGTCCAAGGCCCCATATTAGATCCAGTAAACGCTCGTACCTCTTTTTCCGCTTTATGAAGTAGATTCAAGCTAAAATTGCCTACGAAATCCGCTAGTACATGAGACTTTATAGCAGTTCTACGTTGATACATAATATCATATTCACTAGCTCTATACCCCACCTTAGCTAATCTTCCTGATAATTCTTGCTTGTTCAATATGTTCCTCAGTGGAAACCAGTTGTAACAGAAATAAGACGTCATTGAGAATAGGTTCATAACTTTATTGATGCCATAATTAATGCTAATGCAAGTTTCTCTAAGTGTGGATACCATTATTGGCATCTACTAAATATTTTCTAACATAATAGATTGGAGAGTTCTTACCTTTGTCTTCACGTACCATCACGACGCTTGCTGCCATTTTTGACATAGCCAAGTAAATAAGCAATCTTTCCTCGTCCCTTGGTTTTTCTAACATGGGCAGTTTCGATAAGTATAACTTCAAACCTTCAAACCTTGTTGACATTTATCAGTCCATTCAAATTGATTTTGCTGTTTCAAAATTGATAAGCATTTAAAACATTTTTCTGAAGATTTGTATATAAACCTTCCCAAAGCTGCTACTCTACCTGTTAATCTTTGTACCTTTTTTTTGCTCGTGAGAACATCAGGTGTTTCCCCAACTGCTTTGATATGAGGGGGATTCACTTCAATGCCCTTGTTAGAAATAAGAAATCCCAAGATTTACCTGAAGTAACACCAAATGCACACTTTTTCGGGTTTAACTTCATGTTATACTTGTGGAGAATTTCAAGGGTTTCAGCCAAGTGCTGGAAATGGTCCTTGCTTCTGCCGATTTGACGAACATGTCTTCTATGTAAACCTCCATAGTTTTTGTCAAGTGTTCTTCAAACATTTTTGTCACCAATCTTTGGTACGCTACTCTAGTATCATTTGAACCGAATGGCATGACTTTGTAGCAATAAGTCCCCTTATTTGTGAAAAACGAGGTTTTTTACTCATCTAAAGGATCCATATTTATCCTAGGAAAGAGCAGAATATGCATCTAAAAAGCTTAAAAGTTCATGAAATGCGGTATAATCAATTAATTGACTTATATGCAGTAAAGGAAATGAATCTTTAGGGCAAGATTTATTTAAATCAGTATAATCTACACAGACTCGCCACTTTCCATTATTCATTGGAACTATGTCAATATTAGCTAACGAGTCAAGGTACTTTACCTCTCGTATTGAACTAATTTTCAACAGTTTTTTACCTCGTCCTGGATTACTTGATTTTTGATTTCCCGTTGCTTCCTTTTCTTTGTTTGACAAGGGGGTGCAATGGGTCCTCATTAACGTTATGAGTCATTATCTCCGGTGGTATACTTGTCATATCTAATGCGACCAAGCAAAGCAATTGGCATTAGCACATAAATATTCAATTAACTTTACTTTCATTTCCAAGTTTAAATTTGATCCGTTATCAACATTTCAATCAGGCCAGTGGACGAATAATGTAATAGCTTCGTGGTCCTCCGCGATTGTTTTGATATTCTCATTTTCCTTTAGTTCTTGAATCATATCAGGTATCTAATCTATATCAACATGACCTCTTGGACTTCAAGTTTAGGGGTGTGTTAAATTACCCTCAACTGAATTCTTTAATTGATATTTCATACATCCACCATCGGATGTTGCGCTTGCAATTGCAACTGCATTGATATCTCGTGATGCCTGTTGATCTCCCTGGATTTTTCGGATTCCCCACTATGATGGGAACTTACTGACATGATGCAACGTTGATGGGATCTCATCCATATCATGAATCCACGACATTCCTTATGTTATAGGACATGTCTGCGTCTATCACCTGGAATTTAGTGTCTTTGATGACACCTTCTGTGATGACCCAAAAGGTCATCCCGTATTTTTCTAGCTAATTCTATATTTCGAGGTTGTAAAAACCTCCTTCCATCTCACCTAGATTTCCATGCGCATCCCGGGCATGTAGCCGGGAAGCCTTTATGTGAAAAACTGAGAAAAATGATAATTTTGTATTAGCAATTTGAATAAAGTTGACTTCGGTCAACGTTTTTGGTAAACGAACCCGGACCCGTGATTTGACGGTCCCGGAGGATCCGTAGGAAAATATGGGACCTGGGGGTATGCCCGGAATCGAATTCCGAGGTCCCAAGCCCGAGAATTTACCGGGCCTGTATTATGGTTCCGGAGCCCAGAATAGGTTTAATATATGTTGTGTGAGTTATCTGTGAAATTTGGTGTCATTCCGAGTTGTATATGTCAGTTCGGCACATTGTTAGCGAAGTCTAGAAAACTTAAAGTTCCTAAGTTTGGTTCTTGGGGTTTGGGGGTGTGATTTTGAGTTTTAGTGTTGTTTTGGGTGTTCCAAAGGCTCGAGCGAGTCCGTATTATGGTTTGGGACTCGTTGGTATATTTGGACAAGGGCTCGGGTGGGCGCAGGTGCCTTCCGAGCACCTAACGGGGCTAAAAGCCAGCAAGACATAGCTGCTGATGCACCTATTCTAGTGTGACCGCAGGTGCAGTTGCCCACTCGCAGGTGCGGGACCGCTCCTGCGGTCCCTAGCATCGCAGGTGTGATCACCCAATGGCCTGGCCAAATATCGCAGGTGCGGAATATATTCCGCAGAAGCGGAGCCGCAGGTGCGGTCTCCACTCCACAGGTGCAGGCCCAGGCTCCCCAGCCCATTTCTGTAGGTGCGGGATTTCTCACAGCCGCCAGACTGCAGGTGCGGTCCCCGAGCCGCAGGTGCGGAATCACCGTGCAGGCATTGTGTCTTATATACGGGTTTTAAACCCATTTTCTCATTTCTTTCTTCTTCCTTGGGCGATTTTCCTCCATTGTTAAGAGTTAACGACCTGGTCTTCTAAGGTAAGTGAACTCTACTCAAAAATTAGCTTCATGCATGGATTCTAGCTTAATTAACTACATAAATTAGTGCAAAAATTAAGAATTTGGGTAGTAACCTAGAACTTGTAATCATTTGAGAATTTTCTGTGATCTGGCCATGAAATCAAGTAAGAATCATATATTAGTGATCCTTAGGCTTTGGGTGAGTGTTCCCTTCTATTATTGGAATCCGAGCGAGCGGGCCCGGGGTCGAATTTTGATATTTTTGGAAGAATGATAGGAAATGGATAATTAGGCTATGGGATCAATTTATTGAATCGTTATTGATATACTTAAGTTAATATGTCTAGATATTGTTGTTCCGGAGTTGAATTCGAGAGGGAAATCAATGCTAGAGGATTGATGGGATTCTTGAGAATTGAGGTAAGTGTCTTGCCTAACCTTGTGTGGGGGAACTACCCCTTAGGATTGAGTCTTCCTTGTTGATTGTAGTCCGAGTATGAGAGGTGACGGGTGTGTAATCGTACTTATTTGCAATTATATTGCCCTTTTAGGATTCGTAGATTCTTATATTACCTGTGTATGATTTGTAATTGTTACACTTGAATCGTTGGTTGTTAATTTCATTCCTTCCTGTTTAAATTAGAATTACTTGTTCTTGGATTCTTCGTTGGCTATTTGACTTTACTTGACTTAACTGAATATTCTACTTCTCTTATCATCATGCTATATTTTCTTCCTAGCTTGCCTAATTGACTATAATTAGTGTCATCTAGCCTTATAGTTGACTAGCCGTAGTTGGAACATCTATTCGTTGGAGTAAAGCATGCCCGTGAGTCTTACATTGTGATTTATATGACTACTCCCTTAAGTGCCACTTAGCTCTAATTGTTAGAAATTTATGTTATTGGTATTTCCTTGATGTTGCATATTATTGGGCCTTTTGTTGGGGCTGAGTATTATTTCGTGAAGTTAACCGTTTAGGTGAGATTGGTTATAGTTGTTCCCCTTGTCGGGATGTTATGGTTCGTATTACTGTTTATGCTGTTAATGATATTGTTTGTACTGTTAAATCCCTTGCCGAGATGTTGTGGTTTTATTACGGGTTATGCTATTAATTGTATTGGTTTTACTGTTGAATCCCTTGCCGGGATGTTGTGGTTTTATTACGGGTTATGCTGTTAATGATATGGTTTGTATTGTTGACTCCCTTGCCGGCATGTTGTGTACTATGGGTTATGCTATTAATGATATTGTTTGTATTGTTGACTCCCTTGCCGGGATGTGGTGATTTACGGATCATATTGTTGGTTTTTCCTTGCCAAACTGTTGTTCTTGATATTGTTTGGGTGAGGAAGAGTGTAAAGCACGAAGGGTGATTCCGTGTATTGTGAGGATGAGAGTAATAAGCACGAAGGATAATTCCGTGCCATGTTACGATATTAAAGCACGAAGTATAATGCCATGCCATGTTACGATATTAAAAGCACGAAGGATAATGTCGTGCCATGTTACGATATTAAAGCACGAAGGGTGATGTCGTGCCGTGATTCATATTAGAAGCACAAAGTTTAATGTCGTGCCGATATAGTGAGGTAAAAGCACGAAGGGTGATGCCGTGCCATGGGATGTATTAAAAGCACGAAGGGTGATGCCGCACACTTATTTTGGTGAGAATGAGAGTAAAGCACGAAGGCTGATGTCGTGCACTTGTTTTGGTGAGAATGAGAGTAAAGCACGAAGGGTGATGCCTTGCACTTGTTTTGGTGAGAATGAGAGTAAAGAACGAAGGGTGATGCCGTGCATTTGTCTTCACATTTTATTTGGTTTTTCTAAATTTGGATATTCCTACTGATCTCTTACTGCAATTATTGGCAAGGTTTGACATTTCTCCTGTACGACATGGTAATTTCTGAGTCACAGACTAAGTTCCGGTATAAATCTTGAGGAGATTTTTATCAAGAGATTTTGTTGAAAAGTGTTATTGGAAAGGCAATGGCTTGAAATGATTATACTTGAATGACTTTTACATCGAAGGTATATTTGAAAAGCACTAGTTTTGCCTAGAATGATATTTGGAAGTCATTTATTGAGAAAGCATTTTGGAAAGCTTCGTAGTTTGAAAGAAACTATGTTTTTACGTAATTCTCTCTATTAGTTATACTTATATCTACTTTAGGAGAAAGTATGTTTTCAAAGTAAACTCTTCCATACTAAAATAATTTTAATTTGCAAAAGTTTTCATATGAACTGTTGTTTAAAGATTTCATTCAGTTATGGATTTTAATGGCTAAGGCCCGATGTGAACAAACCGACGTGGAGTTGAGTTATCGATGTCCTATATTGTATTGTGTTTCGTTTCGATTCGGCTTGTTTTGCTGTCCCTCTTTCTGTGTATTTTTTTGTGTTGTTTCATGATTGGTTTCTGTAATTTCCTTCCGCTTTATATTGTCATTGTGGTGGATTATCCTGAGAAGGTTTAGATATGTGACGTTCGGTCTTTTCTATATTCATGTTACCTATTTTGTAGACCAGTGGTATCTTCACTAGTCCTCGTCACTACTCCACCGTGATTAGTCTTGATACTTACTGGGCAGCGTTGTGGTGTGCTCATACTACACTTTTGCACATTTTTGTGTGCAGATACATGTATATATTGTAGTAGCTGTGTGGATGGTTATCGAGGAGACTCAAGGTAACCTGCTGCTGCGTTCGCAGGCGTCGAAGTCACCTTCTTTGTATTTATTGTTCATACACTGTTGTATCTATTTCCAACAGTTGTACTTAGAAGTTGTAGGAGATTCGTAGAGCTTATAACTTGTACTACCGATTTTGGAAAAGTTTGTACATTCTATTGAGATTTTATATCGAGACTGCTAGCCTTCTTTTATTATTNACAATGGGGGGGGGGGGAATTTTGGGTCGTGACACCTTCTGCAAATGTAGCCAATACGATTTCACTTGCGTGACGATGCTTAAATTATCGAACCCAGATAGTGATCGTGCTTTTGATATGATTCGATCATTTGCTTGCATCTCATTCACTACTCTTAGTAGAATGATATTTATTGAGCTACCTAGGTCAATCAAAACTCGTTTAATATTAATATCATGAACAAGTAAAGATATTACCAGTGCATCGTTATGAGGAATTATCAAGCCATCCGTGTCTTCGTCATCGAACATTATGTTGTCTCCTTCCAAAGCTTGTCGAAACTATTTTTTCTATGGGTAATGGTAACCTTGGATGTCTTTCTTGCTGCCATGTACGTCACCCCGTTAACTTCTTCACCCCTGGTTATAACGTTACCATTCTCTTTGGTGACAGGGCCTTTGGCGGTTCTTGCCTGTTTTTCATGTAACATTGTTTTCCTTTATCACTAAACAAATCAGTGATATAGCCTTGCTTCAACAAATATTCAAACTCTCCTTGTGGGGGGCCTGCAATCTTTTGTCTTATGACCATGATCATTGTGAAACTCGCACCAAAATTCCTAACTCTTTTTTCTAGGATCTGACCTCATCTCTTTCGGTCCCCGTACCTTGTCACCCATTCCTCTTAGAATGGCTACCAAATCTGATATACTAACACCGAAAATGTAGTATCCTATTCTTTCTTGAGAGTTTGAATTGTTGTTTTTAATTGTGTCCCTCTTCTTTTTTAATCGGGAAGAGGACCTTGTATCCTTTTTCCTTGATCTTGAATCAAAACATACATGTTCTTGTTTAGATCGGGAATCTCATCCACAGGTCCCATGTAAGGCTCGTACTTGTTCTTACCAAACTTCTTTTCCATTTCCAAAAGTCTAGATCCTGGCCTTTGTTCTGCCCTTGGCTGGGTAACCGTGTCTTCTTCTATTGGCAGCTTCGTACTATATTTATTGTACACGTCATTCCAAGTAGCCGCAGGAAACTCCCGCAAACTTTCTTTCAATCTTTTCGTGGCTTTTGAGTTTTTTTTCATTCAAATTACTTGCGAATTCCATAGCCGCCTAATTATCAGGTACTCATGCTAACATCATCCTTTCTCATTGGAATCAATCCACGAATTCCCTGAGCAGTTCTGTGCTTTCCTGTTTTCTTTTAAGGTATCTTCCATCCTCTTCTATACTTTTTGGGCTCACAAATATGATTTTATAGATGAATCTGCAAGCTTATCAAAAGAATCAATAGAATTTTCAGGTAAAAGTGAGTACCATATTAATTCCCCTTTCCTGAGAGTTTCGCCAAACTTTTTCACCAAAACTTATTCTATTTCCTGCTTGGTTAAATCATGACCTTTGGTCCCTGTGGTGAATGCAATAATGTGATATCATGGGTCGAAAGTCCCATCATATTTAGGGATATCAGGCATATTAAACTTTTATGGAATTGGTAAAGGTGCTGCACTTGGCTTCCAAGGCTGCTGCAAATATTTGTTAATATCCACACCTTTGATTATTGGGGGCACAATAGGTATTTATTCTATTCGCTCATTTTGATCCATGAGTTGTTTCTGTAAAGTTAGTACTAAACTTTGTAAATTGGAATTATTTGATGTACCTGACCCTCCATCTCTGGATTTGTTTGGTACTTCTCCACTTCCTGAATTTTCAAGCCATGAACATGGATTTTGCAGGGTTGCATTAATGGTGGAGGAGTTCTCAAAACATTAGGAAACCCACTCGAAAAAGTACACAGTGCTTTATTAACGTGTTGTGCAATCAACTCCTTCAAATTATCTTGCTTGTGGGCTTGTTCAGCTACTTGTTGCCCATCAGTATGAGAAGTAGATCCTTTATGTGAACTTTCTCGTGAGCATTGCGGAGTTGCTGTGGGTGTTTGATGTGGTGGTGTTCCACCCTTTTGATTTCGCTCTCCCACCTGTTCAATTTCGTTAGTAGACATATTTTGTTGCTAAAAATGAAATTTGGAAAATGGACAGATTATCAGGTTCTCGGTAATGGAACCAATTTGTTTAACCAAAAATAGTTTTGTGATCACAGCCAATGTTAGAAAATTGGATTACTAATAACCAAATTTACATCGCTTTCCCAAAAATGCGAGAATAAAATAAATAGTTGAAATGATAAATAAAGGAAATAATGCTTAATGTTAATTGATGATTTCTCCCGAAATTACAGATCGGAATCTCAAATTAAGTAAACGTAAATGACTGATTTCATATAATTGAGAAATATTCAGATGATCGTACAAAATGAGGTAAGGTCCCTTATATAAGGATTTACAATTGTAACAATTCCCGTACTTGATTTTTACCTGTTACTAACATTAATTACATTAATTGTTCGTTACTGAATTTACTTGTAAAGGTTACTGTAATAATAAATAGTCACGCATAATCAAGGTTAACACAGATTCCTTTTCCACATATCTGATTCATGAATCTTCTCCTTTTATGGT
Organism: Nicotiana paniculata; assembly: GCA_005239505.1. Lineage (NCBI taxonomy): Eukaryota > Viridiplantae > Streptophyta > Magnoliopsida > Solanales > Solanaceae > Nicotiana > Nicotiana paniculata. Next base: position 63,209 of record ML366967.1, on the reverse strand, counting down.
CTTCATTCATCTTGTGCTTATTCCTTCATTTCATTTATCAGTCATTGTATCTCCTTTGACAAAACACCGTGCGTATTTTGTCCATGCCTCGTCATTAGTCTTTATTAACACGATTTGGATGCCACATGTCATCATGCTATAATCCACGTGTCATATCTTTTTTTTCACCAATACACACGCGCAACACGCATACTCTACGACTAATCTCACAAAAACAAGGGTTTTCTTTTATTTGTTAACCTCATATCCACGTGTCCTAAACCACAAAAATAAGGGTTTTCTAAAAGATAAAGTCAACTCTCGGGCCCACGTGTCCAGAATCCAAATATTTTCAAAGATAAACTTTATCCATAATGCTACAAACTCAAATATATGATTTATTCCCAATTCCATGTCCAATATTGTGGTCAAAATCCAAAAACATAATTTCTAATTTTTTCTTCAAAATCCCACAATTTTCCACAAATTTGCATGTTAAATCCTTATATAATTCGTGTAATTAACTTACAGTATGTGGGAATTACTTACCTTGCAATATATGGTGAAACTCTTTCCTCCAAGAGATCCAAGAATCACCCAACCAAAAAAAATGTGAGAGAAATGGGCTATGTCTCGAAATAAACATTCACTCCCCAGCTCCTTCCTTTTTGCGATCGCGGAATAATTTGCGCGATCGCGAAGGCCAAACAACCCTGCCCTCAAAATCTCTTCCTTGCGGATGCGAGCTCCACCACGCAATCATGATTCACAGATATCCAAAACTCCACAATCGCACTCCAGCCTTCGCGAACGCGAATGTATAAATTCCTAGCTCAACACTTCCTCATACGCGATCATGACACACCTTCCGCAATCGCGTAGAATAACTCACTCGCAGAAACTCAGCCTTAGCAACCCTATGCGTTCACAACTTCTCCCACGCAAAGGTGAAGAACCTCCTGCTCAAGATCCACGATCGCGAGACCATTTTCGCGATCGCATAGAACAACCACTTCACCAATCCGCTTTACTCTTCGCGGTCGCGTCATCTCTTCTGAAATTGCGGTGCACACCCAAGACATCAGAAACCACAAAACAAAAGGAAAAATTAGGAAATTTTAAAGCCAAAATCGGCTTCAAACAAACGGACATTGATAACACCAAAGTCTGCTTCAAACCAAACTTAGGAAATTTTAAAACCTTCAAAATGCCCGCTTTCCACAATAAGCACCAAAATGCTTCCGGACAAGCCGATCTCCATCGAACAAACTCCAAAGTCTAAAATCATCATACGAAGCGATTGGAACCTTCAAATCCCGATTCTGAGGTCGTTTACTCAAAATTTAAACTATAGTCAAATCTTCCAACTTAAAGCTTCTGAAATGAGAATTTTCTATATAAATCAACTCCGTACTTCCGGAAATTCAATTATGACTGTGCTTACCAGTCATAATACATGAAGTGAAGCTACCCAAGGCCTCAAACCACCGAATGATGCGCTAGATCTCAAAATGACCGGTCAGATCATTACTTTCTCCCCTAGTTAAACATATATTCGTCCTCGAACATGCCAAAAACCGTTATAGAGTTGTCCAAAATTACGGTTTAAGACCTCGTGCACCTACCCGTGCTATCACAACCCATGCGAGCACATTAGCTCAAGCCAGACTGAAGATCCTCCCTATAACCTTAGCTAACAAGCTAACCAAATTCCAACTTCTGGAATTATCAACGAGACCCGATTCTAACATACGAACACCATATAAACATGATCATGCACCTGTGCTGAAATCACACCATGCACCACATAAGTCGTTTGCCCATAATAGCATCCTCCGACTACAATAACTGCAATTTCACAAATCTGATATCGGCAATACACCTCGTAACACATATAAGCCCTCTTCCAACTCTCGCAACACTACTATGATGAAAGATATGCGTAGAACTCATACCACTTGCCAAATCAATCAATTATTGGGTTTCTCCACCTGACAAGAATCATTACCTCATTCTGAACTAGATAATGATATTTTCTCTTTAATATAACCTACATATATCCAATTGCACTAATCTCTGTCCCAATAACCTCGTCTCACCCAGCACAAGGTGCTCGGGAAATAATCCACCTCAAACACCGTCTAAAATCTTATACAGAGCCATCAAAGCTCCGACAAGCTACAATTCGAATGTCACCCATTGGGAAGAACGAACAGTCATAAAGAACCATCTATCCCGTTTAACGAATAAAATGGCCAAACCGATGTTATGGCTCTATCTCAAAGATGGGAAACAGGGTACTCAAAATAAGTATAAGGAATTGTACTCAACACATCACTATTGCGGTGTGCAACCCGATCCAACTATTACACTGTTAGAGCGTGCAACCCGATCCAAATATGACATCGTGGTGGTGCACAACCCAATCCACACAACATACTCATGGTGGCGGGCCACCCAATTTAAACAATATACCCATAGTGGTGCACCAAAATGCTTATACTTACGATATGCCCGAATATTGATCGCAAGCACGCGAAGTGCATAATACAATCCCTGGGGAGACGAATAGTGCCATACTCTACAAAACCCAAGCACGACTAAGGTGCAATAAATGACCTGCATCTCCAGATCCATCTTTCTCATATAACACCACAAGCTACATCGGATCACAACACATGTGCGGATAAACAAGCCTTCTCATAATCTACCTGGCACAACAGAGTATTACATGGAATAGATGACGACATGAATAACATTCAATGCTCGAAGACTCCTCCATAAGCAATGCTATGTTGAATGAACACATCTGGACTGATGTAGAACACACATTCACATTACACCCACCAACGGACCTCAAGGTGATTCCAATCATCTCATACTGGGGCAACAACCTTTTAAGGATACACAATGGCCCTATTCATGACACACACGAGAAGACATCAAATCCAGAATAAACTCCCAGAGTCCACAACCAAATGAATAGAGCGCCTTTCAGGCATAAACTTCATATTAGCGATAGTACTAGAATTGCGATGCTTGGTTTCAATCCTTAACAATCAAGTGAATAACATGCCATGCTTATACAATTTTCTCGTGGGATATGATTTCGTGACCTTCCACACCAGGTAGAAAAGTCTACACCTCCATACCACTAACCGTACTAATTCTATAAAGCAAATCAAGAATCCACAAACTAATACACAATGCCTCTTACACAGGACACCGTTCTCGGGTGACACTAAAAAAAATGCCAGCTTAATCTGAACATCTAAATTTTTCCCTTCTTGTCCGAGCTCGTGACATTCTTATCAGCACCGAGCCACAACATTGATCCTCAACTTTCAATTCCATGCTGCTCACTCCACCTATCATGCCGCTACGCAAGACTACAAGAATTCATCATAACCCCTGAACTACTAGTAGAATAAACACTTCATCGGCTAGAAACCTTTCACTTAACTCATTTAATAAGAACCATTGCAACACGCGACTAAATTCCTATAATTGTAGAAAATATAAACCTCAAGTTGTGGTCTAAACCGCCATAAATCTTCTGGGATCTGTTTACACATAACAAGGCTATTTGAATCAAATACCTCCTAAATCAATCAAATTACGGTTGCTTCCAAGACCACACGTACAACCACAAACAACATGTATAACTTAACACGCCGAAGGAATTGATCATTTCCACAATCATGCTGATTCAAACCATTACTAACTGACCCAACTTCCTCCAAGTTACTCTTAACTTGCCTTATAAATAATAATAGCTCCATTCGAAAACATAACTATACTCAATAACACTCATCCCGAGTGACCCAATTCACGATACTACATCGTCTCAATACCCATTAACCAGCTCAAACACACCTCACACGCACAATAACATCTCCAACTGGTACACCCATTCTAAAAGACCTTCTGCTAATATGAAACTGTTTCTCCCATTCCTCCAATACTGCCCCGCAGACCCGATAATAACATAGAAAATTTCCCAAGTATTCTTCACACTCTGTTGCAAAATCTCGATCTTCAGTCAGATAACGAACCCAAATATCCTTAGGCATCGCGCTTAAATTATTGAACCTATTAGAACCACTCTCACACACAATGACCTGGTCCCGAATATAACGAAACTCCAATGCTCTTTTAGCATATGGACACTCCCAAGGAAGCAACCAAATGTATTCTTTTCCTTGTACATCCCATCCACAAGAACTATAAACTCCGAGTCATCCCAAAACATGCACATGAATCGATAAGGCAAAATGTAGCATACATTCCTCAAGTCGTTTTCTCAAATTACCCCTAATATTTTATTTCTTAGTCATAAATAGTCCACCGATGTACAGATAATCAGAAACCGCACAAGCAGACAACCATGTGACCCAATCGTAGGTTGTGGGCACCCTCACTTATCTTTGAGCTATAATCATATAAATATAGAATCTACAATAACTCCTCCTTCACACTTACCATGATCTCGCACCGTCAACCCACAAAATTCTTACAATCCAATGTTAAGATTTGCATAAAAAATTCTGAATTATCAGCCATAATCGGACATTCGACCTCCTGACATTCGCACAATCTTCTTCACGCAATCCAAACTCACATCCCAGTACATGTCTCCCATTGTGTTGAAAGTCGAATCCTTCATGGGAACGTCATCCATAATCACTCAACTTCCAATCCGCTCATAAGAGATAACCCACATGTGGAATTCCATAGTGGTGTCTTCCAACGATGTTGCACTGGGTACAACTACCACGAATTCAGTAACCCTCATGAGTCCATGCTCGCCCCCAGCCGTAATATCCTGTTCTTTCCGCATTGAAATCAACTGAAAGTCCGAAAATACATTCCAAACTCGAAGTCACGTTGCATCCAAAAAAAATAATCAAGTTTTCACACCCCTCTTCATTCAAGAAAATTCTTCTCTGTTATATTCAATATTCTTCAGTATAGTAGCCACCTCCCAAATGAAATTTATAGACTTAGTCATTGTTTAATGTGATCCCAAAATCGCTCTAAACTCCCTCAAAGTATGTGTCTATCCTACCATGGAAATCCATACGCTACTCTGCCACTCCCACTTCGATAAACACATCTCCTTAAGAAACTCCTCGACCTCTATTGTTCAATTTCTCCTGCTAGCAATTCAACCACTGTGTGAAAGCTCCCACAACATCCTTCCTCATCCTTCGCTGCCCATGAACCTGGAAGCAACTCCTGATTGCCTTTCCTCCGCTGGAATTAAATGTCTAACCTCTAACCCATGAACCGAGACATCTGTCTTTCGAGTCATCAACTACCGTGACCCATAAATGAGCAATATATCATTCAAAACAACACAGTGCGATAACAATGCACGAACATCATAACAATCTGTGCATAACCTAAAAACCATAGGCGATACTGATACAAGGCTGAAACGACATAGCCCCCTTCCACCAGACGACCATAATAACTCGCTCGAATACGTAGGGAGAAACATCCTACACCACATCTGCAGTACCATTACAACTTCTTGATGCACAGTTGATAACAAGCGCTCCACGTCGCATACGATTGAGTAGGAAGTAAATGAAGGCATAAGGTTTAAAGGAAACAAACCGCACGATGAGGAATCAATAAGAGAAGTGGTCCTAACAATCCTGTAGCCTCTCGAAGATAAGTACAGACGTCTCCATACTGATCTGCAAGACTCTACTAGACTCACTCATGACTCGTAATACCCAAGTGAACCTACAACTCTGATAATAAGTTGGGACGACCCAAAACCTGCTATAGGTCGTGATGGCATCCAACGTTGCTGCTAGGCAAGCCAACAGTGAACTGTCACGTTATTTATTTATTTTATTACTTTTGAAATCATAAATCCTGTAAGGCGGAGACATAAATGCGTTATAGTTGTAGATATGTACAATTTAAAAATTATAGAAGTAAAAGTGTATCAAGGTTATGATAACAATAAACACATTCTAGTACATCCCAAAACCCGTTGTCATAAGTGCATGAGCATTTACTAAGGAGTACAATAATAATACAACATTTGTCTGGAATGTAATAAAACAAGATAGAGTAAATAGTACGACAGAGCCCCTGTGGGCTACGATATGTGGCCTAGAATACAACTCACCATAAATTCTCCTCATCAGCTATGCCTACGTGCCTAGATGACCCCCAAATGAACCTGTCAGATCCTGCACATTTAGTACAGAAGTGTAGTATCAGTACCTTAATCAACCCATACGGAGTAAGTATCTAGCCTAACCCCGGAGAAGTGGTGACGAGGGGTCGACGTCGACACTTACTAGAGGTCCAATAAAACAGTATCCTAAATTCTAAAAAGATACGAAGGTCAACAATAATAGTGGAGTAAAATAGTAACCAACATAATCTTTCCAAAAATTTTTTAACGGTATAAACTTCTCAATCTCGTATCCTATCTCAACAGATCGGAAAATATCAAGTGAATAAGGAAAAACATATAATGTGCCAGGCATCAGTGGAAGGATAATCTCGTGAAAATTCGGAATGCTAGTGATATAACACACGATTATGCCGAGGTCATAAGGCCCGGTCTCGAATAACGTGTACACTGATGAGTGTCGACAAACACAAACCATAGATGCATCTATTATACTATCAAGGCGTTCGGCCCGCTCCACAAGAAAGGAAGAAACTTATTGAATTATGATTCACATGCTTACAACATAGATACATGTGCATAATAGTGAATACACCCCTTTGCGTTTATCAAATATCATGGCGATAACTCAAAGTGATAAAGCTTGGCCTAATATATATATATATATGTTTCTAAATCAATTTCGATTATAATTTCAATTAGTTAAGCTAGCAAAATGAGTCCAAAAAATTCAAATACTACATGATAAAGTCCTAAATCTACCCGGACATAAACATGCTTTAACTACGTACGAACTCTCGTCACCTCATGTGTACGTAGCACCCACAACTAGTAGCATATAACAATTACATCACCTAGAGGGTAGTTTCCCCATCACAAGGTTAAACATGAGACTTACCTCGCTTTAAAGTTCCAATAACCGACTACAATACCTCTCTAACTCCTCAATTCAAAGCCAAACGATCCGAAAATAGTCAAACAACATGCAAACCAATAAAAATATACTCCAACACTCATGATGAATTAGTTTATAACAATTCCCAACTCCTCTCGAAAAGTCAAAAAAGTTAACCCTCGTCTCCACATGCCCGAATTTTAAAAATCTTTGAAAATAAACTTTACCCATAATGTTACGAACTCAAATATATGCTTTATGCCAAATTCCATGTCCAGTTTCGTGGTAAAATCCCAAAAATATAATTTCTAGGGTTTTCTTCCAAATCCCACAAATTTCCACATAAATCCTTATAGAATATGTGTAATTAACTTACAATATATGGGAATTACTTATCATGCAATAGATGATGAAAATCTTCCTTCCAAGAGCTCCAAGAATCGCCCAACCAAATGAAAATGTGAGAGAAATGGCCTATGCCCCAAAATAAAAACTCACTGCCAGGTCCTTCCTCTTTTCGACCGCGAAGGCCAAAAGCCCTGCTCCCAAATCTCTTCTTCACGGATGCGAGCTCCACTACGCGATCGCGATTCACAACCTTCGCGAGTGTGAAGGTATAATTTCCTAACTCAGCACTTCCTTATACAGGATCATGACACATATCCCACAATCGCATAGAACAACTCACCTGCAATAGCTCAGCCTCAGCAACGTTATGCGTTCGCGACTTCTCCCACGCAAATGTGAAAAACCTCTCACTTAAGATCCGCGATCGCGAGACCATTTCCGCGATCGCATAGAAAAAACACTCCGCCAATCCATTTTACTCTTTGCAATCGCATCCTCTCTTCTGTGATAGCGGTGCACACCTGGGACATTAGAAACCAACAATCACAAAACAAAGGAAAATGGTTGGAAACCATCTCCAAGCATACCAGAGGCCACCGAGACCCCTTCCAATCAAACCAACCCATCCCAAAACGTATCATGTACCTGCTCGAGACCTCAAATCACACAAAACAACATCAAAACTTTGAATCAACGATCAAAATCCTTCTTTCAACTTTCAAAAATTAAACCTTTGTTGAACATGCCCGAATCATACACAAACACTCCGGAATGATGCCAAATTTACGTGCAAGACCACATCAAGACCACTAAGCTATTCCAATATCGGAATTCCAAGCAATCATTGATAACACCAAAGACCACTTTACCAAAATCAGGAAATTCTAAAACCTTCAAAATGACCGCTTTTCGTAATAGCACTGAATTGCTTCTGGACCATCCGATAGTCAACCCCAAAACACTACCAAGTCTGAAATCATCATATGAACCTATTGGAACCTTCAAATCCCAATTACGAAGTCGTTTACTCAAAAGTCAAACCTTAGTCAACTCATCCAACTTAAAGCTTCCAGAATGAGAATTTTCCATCTGAATCAACTCCGAATTTGTGAAATTTAGTTTTGACTACGCGTACCAGCCAAAATACATGAAGTGAAGCAACTTAAGGTCTGAAATTTCCGAACGACATACTAGAGCTCAAAACGACCGGTCACATCGTCACACATATATGGATTGATCTTGCATTATTGATGGTTTGTTAACACCCTCCAACACACCATAAAGATAAAGTATATAGATGGTTATTAGAGTTTTCACTTACAATTTTTGAGATTGATGAAAAGACTGAACCATAACTGTTGTAGACTATGTAATCGGCAATATAGAACAAACAATACATATACACTATATATCATTTATTAATTTGTTTATGAGATTCACGATAAGACAAATCATAATCGTTGTAGACTAAGTAATCGGCAATATAGGACAAATTATATATAAGACCACATCAAGTCTGACACACCAAAATGTCATTTCGAGACCTGCCATAGTTTCATTTGATATTTGTTGATTTGCATGCATGATTTGTTTCGTTTTTGAGGTCTGATGCATTGATCGCATTTGCAATCAGTTGACTCATTTGCCACATCTGCATCAGGGTAAAGGAGAGAAAAATGGGACTTAGCTCATTTTACACCATTTCTCAACCCCAAACATTCTAGAGGCTATTTTTGAAGAACTTTTTCTTTCCAAATTCATTGGTAAGAAACTCTACTTCATTTTCTATCTATTCCCCATTGCTTTTCATGAATTTTTAAGATCAAATTTATGAATTCAATGTTATAAATATAGGGTTTTGAGTAACATTTATTGATTTTGTGATAATGAGATTTACACCTCGAATCGAGGTCGGATTTCAAAATAAATCATATAACCGGGCTCACGGGGTGAATGGGTAATCAGATTTTGGTCTGAATTTTGATTTTGGCCAAAAAGACCCGAGTTTGGCTTTTGTTGTCTTTTTTAAAAATGATGACAATTTAACCTTCTTCATTTGCGGTTAGTTTCTAAAGATTATTTTCAACTCTTTAATCAATAATTGACTAGATTCGATTTGTTTGGAGGCTTGTTCGAAAGGCAAAGTTGTGATTGGTAGTTGATTTGGTTGTGGAGTGAGGTAAGTGTCGTGGTTAACTTTGACTTGAGGTAATTAGGACTTTATTGTTTATTTTCTACGTGAATTGTGTGCGGGGATAGCATATATGCATGGTAACGAGTATATATGCATTGTCATGGGTTAAACCATGCAGGTGAAAATTGTCTTATTGTACTGTGTTGTTTCATATGTTATGCCTTCCATGCCTTAGTTAAACTGTTATTCTTTAATTGTTTGTTTTAGTGTTTATTGCTTATTTTGAAGTAGTAGTTAAAATGAAAGTTGAATTTTCTTGTTCTAGCACCATGGTTGAAGTTGAAATTTTGCTTCCTACCTTGCTTGATACTTTGTGTTATTATTGTTGCTTCGTGAGGAAGAGCGGAAAGCACGAACTGTGTTGCCGTGCCTTATTTGCATAGTGTTATCATTGATTGAGCGAATATGATGATTAAAACATGAAGGGTGATGTCGTGCACTTGACTGCTTTATTTTGACTATCATGTGAGGACGAGTAAAAGTAAGAAGGGTGATGATGTGTCATTGCATTTATCATTTATTGTGAGGAAGAGAGCAAAAGCACTATGGGTGATGCAGTATCATTCCATTTATTATATTATATGGTGAGGATTAAAGTAAAATCAAGAAAGGTGATGCCATGCAATTTGATGTTTTTTTTTCTTTTACTTGGTACTTGGATTGTGAATTTAACTTGGTAATTTTGTTGCTTATTACGGAAAGAAACCATTTGGTGATTCTGTACTTACTGTTCTGATTGTTTCTCCCTTTTATATTTCCCCTCCATTTATCTGCACAAGTTTTAGTAGGTGTCTTTTCTAGCCTCATCACTGCCTCGTCGGGGTTTGGCTCGACACTTATTGAGTACATTGGGTCAGTTATACTCATACTACACTTCTACACTTCTTGTGCAGATTTTGATGTTAGTACCGGCGGAGTTTCGAGAGGCACTTAGCAGATACTAGTCAGTGATTTGAGATAGAGCTTCATCCTATTCAATGGCCCTAGAGTCACTTTATTTTATCCACTTTATTATTTCCACTTTATATCGAACAATATTCTATTTCTTTAAAATTTTTGTATTTAGGTAGATCTAGACGCTCATGTACTTGTGACACTGGATCTTTGGGAATTTTATGTTATGTTATTGACCAGCTATTAGAAATTTATTATTTTTCTTTATTTGTATTATCTATGGTCTTGGCTTGCCTGAAATTCAGTGTTAGGAGCCATCACAACCTTACAATTTGGATTTTGGGTCATGATAAGTTGGTAGTAGAGCATTAGGTTACCTAGGTCTCACGAGTCATGAGCAAGCTTAGTAGAGTTTGGAATACCGGTACAGAGACATCTGTACTTATCTTCTAGAGGCTATAAGGCTTTAGGAAATTTCAGTTATTCTTACTCTATTGTGGGACTTAGTTCTATGGATGAATTTTGAATCATTCTATTCATGTTCTCTAACAAATGGCGAGGACACGCACATCATCTACTGCTGATCGAGAGCAAGAGCCTGAGGTTGCTGTCACTACCAAGGGTAGAGGCCATGGCTGAGGTAGGCCGGAGGTAGAGCTCAGTTTAGACCACGTGCTGCGGGACCTATTGCAGAGCCTAAGTTTGAGCATGAGGAAGAGGTCCCTATTTAGACTGTACCGGTTGGACCAGCTCAAGTCCCAGAAGTGTTCATTGTTACCCTGGTACTTAAGGATGCTTTAGACAGTCTAGTGGACCTTATGTAGAGTGTGGACCATACCATTATGATCCCTATGATACCATCTTCCTCTCAAGCCGGGGAGGAGCCCAGACTTTTACTACTCACACTCTAGAGCAGATGGCTCATGGATACTAGACTCTGGCAGTTCCAACAATTAGAGAAGTTCAGCCTGTCATTGCTACACAGCCCATAGGGGATCAGTTATGTCATCCGAGAGGTTGAAGAGATTGGAAAATTTTACCAGGATATTTTCTATTCGATTTGGTGGTACACCTTCTGAGGACCCACAAAATGTTTTAGACCGTTTCCACGAGATACTGTGTAACATGGGCATTGTGGAGTCCAATGGAGTAGACTTCGTAGTATTTCAGATGCATGGCTCTGCCAAGAGGTAGTAGCAAGAGTATGTTGGAGGAAGACCATCAGGTTCACCTCCACCCATTTGGGATCATTTCCCGCAGCTACTTGTGGAGATGTTCATCCTTTTAACTTTGAGAGAGAACTACCGCAACCAGTTTGATTGTTCTCAGCAGGGTAGCATGATTCTTACTAGTATGAGACCAGACTTGTGGATTGATCTCACCATCAAGTGGTCTTTTTCCTTCCGGAGATGGAGAGGGTGAGGTGATTCATATATGGCCTTACTTATGTTATCAAGGTACAAATGGCGAGAGAGACTGAGGATGATATTTATTTTGCTCGAGTTATAGAGATTGCTAGGCAGATCGAGAGGACTCGTGGTCAGGGTTGAGAGGCGGCATCCGAGAAAAGGCCTCATTATTTTTTTATTTTCACTGGTGCCTCATCTGGAGGAAGGGGTTAATTTGGTAAAGGCTATCTCACCAGTCCGATTCAATCAACACTTCAGGTATCACACGATGCTTCAGGCAGTCGTGGTGCTTATGGGTCTCATCCTAAGAAGCTAGCATACAACGCACCTTCAACTCATGTTAGTGAACCTCCAATTCAAAGCTATCAGGGTGGTTATACAGCATCTGAGGCACGTCGTGAGGTTTTATCCCAGGTCATAGAGCAACATGCCACATCAGGGTACTAGTATCATGGTTTTGGCAGTGGTTGCTCCAGCATCTGCTCAACCACCAAGAGGCGGGACTTAGGCAGTTCGGGATGGTGGTATGTCCAAGGTGGATGTCAGCCAGGTAGAGGCTGTTTGAGAGGTGGAGGTCATACTAGTGGGCCTCAGTCCAATTTCTATGCGTTTCCATCTACACCTGAGGTAGAGTCATCTAATGCGGTCATCACAAATATTGTTCCAATTTTTCATAGAGATTCCTCAGTTTTATTTGATAGGGTTCCACTTAATCATATGTGTCATCCTATTTTTCCTCAAATCTAGACATCTATCATGATTGTTTGAGTGCCCCTATTTATGTGTGTATGCCTATGAGAGATTATATTATGGTAGATCATGTCTATCGCTTATGTGTGGACTATGTCATGGATTATGAGAATAGGGTAAACCTTCTGTTACTCAATATTGTGTACGTTGATGTTATTTTGCGCATGTACTGGTTTTCACCATACCACGCTATTCTGGATTGTCACGCTAAGACCATGATATTGGTGATATTAGGATTGCCGAAACTAGAGTGGAGAGGTTCATTGGGTTATGTCCCAGCAAGGTGGTGTCCTTTCTGAAGGCACATCAGATGGTTGAGAAGCGGTGCGGGGCATATTTAGCCTTCGTGAGGAATGTTAGTGCCGATACTCATATCATTGAGTCAATTTCGGTAGAGGAAGACTTTGCAGATATGTTCTTAGCAGACCTACTAGGCATGCCGCCCAATAGAAATATTGATTTTGGTATTGACTTGGTGATGTACACTCATCCCATCTGTATTCCACCATATTGCATGGCACTGATGTAGTTAAAGAAATAGAAGGAACAACTTCTGGAGTTGCTTAATAAGGGTTTTATCAGATCGAGTGTTTTACCTTGGGGGTTCTCTAGTTATATTTATGAAGAAGAAAGATAGCTCTACGACGTTGTGCATTAACTACACGTAGTTAAACAAGGTTCCAGTCAAGAATAAGTACCCACTATCGCATATTGATGATTTGTTTGACCAGCTTCAGGGTGTTAAGTCGTTCTCTAAGATTTACTTGAGATCAAGATATCATCAGTTGAAGATCTGGGCTTCAGACATTTCGAAGATGGCTATTAGGACCTGGTATAGTCATTTTGAGTTTCTGGTGATGTCTTTTAGCTGACCAATGCCCTAGCAGCATTTATGCACTTGATGAATAGCAGGTTCCAACCATATCTTGATTTCTTCATCATCCTGTTCAGTAATGACATATTGGTGTACTCTCATAGCCGGGAGGATCATGATCCAGACTTTGAGGGAAGAAGTTATATGCTAAATTCTCCAAGTGCGAGTTTTGGCTTAATTCGATGGCATTCTTGGGTCACATAGTGTCCAATGACAGAATTAAATTGGATCCAAAGAAGATTGAGGAACTTCAGAACTGGACTAGGCTTATTTTAGCTATAGACATTCGAAGCTTCTTGGGTTTGGCAGGCTATTATCGTCGTTTCATGGAGGGATTTTCATCCATCACGACTCCTTAGACTAGATTGACCTAGAAGGGTGCTCCTTTCAGATGGTCCAAAGAGTGTGAAGTGAGATTTAGGAAGCTCAAAGCTGGTTTGACTATAGCTCCAATGTTGGTGTTTCCTACAGGTTCGGGATCTTACACCGTGTATTGTGATGCATCGCGTATTGGACTTGGGGAGGTGTTGATGCAAGACATATGGGTGATTGCCTACCGTCTCGTCAAAATTGAAGGTTCATGAGAAGAATTACCTTGTACATGATTTAGAGTTGTCACCCATTGTTCACGCGCTAAAGAATTGGAGGCACTATCTGTATGATGTTCCATGTGAGGTTTATACCAACCATCGGAGTCTCAGCACTTGTTCACACAGAAGGAATTTATTGCTGTAGTGGATATGGTTAGAGTTGCTTAAGGACTATGATATCACCATATTATATCATCCAAGAAAGGTCGATGTAGTGGAAGATGCATTATGTAGGGAAGCTGAGAGTATGGGAAGTTTGGCATATTTACCGGCAACAGAAAGGCCACTAGCCATGTACGTTTAGTCTTTAGCCAACCAGTTTGTGAGGTCTGATGTTTCGGAGGCTAGCTGACTTCTTGCTTGTGTTGTGGCTCAGTCCTCATTGTTGGAGCGTATCAAGGCCTACTAGTTTGATGACCCTCACTTGTTGGTGTTGAAGGACCCGGTGCAGTGGGTGGTGCTAAGGAGGTTGTGATTGGTGATAATGGTGTTATGTGGCTACAAGGTTGTATTTGTGTTCCAAATGTTGAGGGGTTGAGAGGATTGATCCTTGAGGAGGCCCACAGTTCACACTATTCCATTCACCTAGGTGTCACGAAGATGTACTGTGACTTGAAACACCACTATTGGTGGCGGATAATGAAGAAAGATAATGTTGCTTGTGTCTCTCGGTGTTTAAACTTTCAACAAGTGAAGTTCGAGCATCGGAAATCGGGTGGGTTGACTTGGAGATTGGAGATACAGAATGGAAGAGGGAGCGCATCACAATGGATTTTGTGGTAGGCTTACCACAGACCTTGAGGGAATGTGATGGCAGTCTAGGTTATTGTGGACCGGTTGACTAAGTTCACAGACTTCATTCCGGTGATGCTTCCTATTCTTCAGAGCAGTTGGCTCAGACTTACATCCGGGAGATTATCCCCATGCATGGAGTGCCAATTTCTATAATTTCTAACTGAGGCACCCAGTTCACATTGTATTTTGGAGAGCCCTTCAACGTGCGTTAGGAACGTGAGTCGAGTTGAGTAAAGTATTTCATCCTCAGACATACAGACAATCCGAGTGCCCTTTTCAGATATTTGAGGACTTCTTTAGGACTTCTCTATGGATTCAAGGGTCAGTGGGAGTAGTCTTTACCTCTACAGGCGTTTTCCTACAACCACAACTATCAGTCGAGCATCTAGATAGCTCCGTACGAGGCCTTATACGGGAGGCAATGTCGTTCATCGATTGGTTTGTTTGAGCTCGGTGAGGCTGGAGTGTTGGGTGCTGATTTGGTATGTGATACTATGGAAAAGGTTAAGGCGATTCAGGATGGACTTTGCATAACCCAGTCCAGGTAGAAGAGTTGTGTGGGCCGGAAGGTTCGAGATGTAGCTTACATGGTGTTGAGAAGTTTCTTCTCCGAGTGTCACCTATGAAGAGTGTGATGTAGTTTGGGAAGAAGGGAAACTTTCCCCCGAGGTTTATTGGCCCGTTTGAGATCTTGGAGAGAGTTAGGGAGGTTGCTAATAGGCTTGCATAGTCTCCTAGACTAGAAGAGGTACATCCGGTATTTCACGTCTCCATTCTTCAGAAGTAGCATGAGAACAGAACACATATTTTGGACTTCAACAAGGTACAGCTTGATGAGAATTTGATAAGGACAAGTCAGTGGCTATTTTAGATCAGCAGGTTTGTAAGTCGATATCCAAGAGTTTCGATTTGTAAAAGTGCAATGGAGAGTCAGCCAACTGAGGAGGCTACATGGGAGTCTGAGTCCGATATGCGAAGTTAATACCCCCACCTTTTCACTAGTCCATGTGCTTTTTTATGTCCGTTTGAGGATGTATATTTCTTTAAGAGGTGAACAATATGACGATCTGACAGGTCATTTTGAGTACTAGCTTTAAATTCAATATATCGAGACCTCCTATATAATCATTTGATGATTACTGATTTGCGTGCTTGATCTGTGCTGTTTTCCAAAAATTATTTACGTAAAATTTTGAAAAAAATGATTTTTCACTTAAATGAAGCTAGAGTTGACCATGGTCAACATTCTTGGTAAATGACCTCATATTAGTATTTTGATGATTCTGGTAGGTTCGTATAACTATTTTTTGATTTTTAAGCACATTTTGTTAGGGTCCGGGGTGACCCGAGCGCATGTCGACGTGTTATGTGAAAATTGTGAAAATGAGTTTTAAAGTTGAAAATCTGGAGTTCCTAAGATTAGTTAATGTTATTTTGATGATTTGAGGTATAGATCAAGTTTGTAGGATGTTATTACATTTTTGTGCATGTTCGGTTTGGAGCCCGATGGGCTCGGGTGAATTTCTGAACCGTTGTGAAATGGTCTGGGGCTGCTGATGTGTGACGACCCATTAGGTCGTCTTGAGTAATAGAGTTTATTTCTTAATTTTGATACCTCCACTAGCTTCATTTGATATTTCTTGATTTGTGTGCGTGGTCCGTATATTTTTCCAAAAAGAGTTTACGTAAAAACTTGAAGAAAAATGATTTTTTGACCTAAAATGGCATTTAAGTTGACCACGGTCAACATTCTTGGTAAACGACTTAGGATAAGTGTTGAAGATTTTGATAGGTTTGTATGATGATTTTGCACTTGTACACACTTTTAGTTGGGGTCCAGGGAGAGCGAGCGCATTTCAGCGTATTATGTGAGAAATTGTGAAAATGAACTTTCAAGTTGAAATTTTGATTTTTAATGATTGATTCTCATTATTTTCTGTTATTTTGATGATTTGTGGTTGCGAGAAAGTTTATATGATGTTATTGCACTTGTGTGCATGTTCGGTTTTTAGCCCGAGGGTCTCATGGTGAGTTTTGGACCATCTTTAGACTTGTGCAGCTGCTGGTTTTATGTTGCTGGTGTCCAGTGCTTCGGGATCGCGAAGGGGAAGTATGGGGCAGGGGCTAGTTATTCTATGCGAATGCGACGCTAGGCTCGCGAACACAAAGTCTTGGAGGGATTAACCTTCACGAACCCGTCCTGCCACTCACGAACGCGTAGTGTTGGGTTAGTCTAGGGGAGGGCTGATGGCTCTTTATCGCGAACGCAAACCATGGTTCGCGAATGCGTAGGATTGGCTGGGAAGAGGCCTTCACAAATGCGATGAGAGCTTCGCGAAAGTGAAGGTATATTGGCCACTTCCCTTCACGAACATATAAGGTGCTTCACGAACACGAAGATCGCCTAACGCAAGCTATTTTTAAAACTGAAAGTCGGCATTATTTACAGAAACACCATATTTGAAAGCTAGATCTCGTCCTAGAGACGATTTTGTAGAGATTTTTATCCCTACTTCATTGGTTAGTGAATATTAACGTGTTTTGATGCATTTCCATAAACAGCCATTGATTTTAACCTTAATCTATAAATTTCATGGTATAAGTTAGAGATTTGAGTAGAAATTAGGAATTTTTTAGAATTGAGATTTAGACCTCAAATTGAGGTCCGATTTCAAAAAAAATTACATAACTGGGCTCGGGGGTGAATGGGTAATCATTTTTTGTCAGAATCTTGAGTTTTGACCAAGCGGGCCCCGAGTTAGCTTTGGTTGACTTTTTTTTAATTTCACTAAATATCGAATATTTTTCACTCGTTGGTAGCTTCAAAAGGTTATTTTGAATTATTTGAACTATATTTGGCTAGATTTGATTGGTTTGGAGCATAATTCTAAAGGAAAACTCATGGTTTAACATTGGTTTGGTTGCAGAGTGAGGTAAGTGTCATGATTAATATTGACTTGAGGGAATTAGGACGTGATTGGTTTAATTGCTACTCGATTTATGTGTGGATGCGGCCTATATGCAAGGTGATGAGTGTATATGCGTAGTCACGGGTTAAGCATGTGGGTTGAGATGTTTATTCATTGTTTTCAATTATTTCATGCCTTTATTTGATTCATATTATTACTTGTTAAAATTATTTAATTTCTACTTACTTTTATGTGATTAATTCATGCCTTATCCGTACACACCTTAAATGCTAATTTCCTCCATGTATTTGTGGCTTAATTTATTAATTGACATTACTTATTATTTGACCTTGTGTGCTACTAGATAACTACTTTTATCCACTTTTTGACTTTAATTGTGTAATTCTTTTGTTGCGTTTCATTTGGATTAGGCCGTAGTTAACTGTAGATGTTTATTCATATTATTATTGTGTGGGATCAGATTGTGCGCCATAACGGTTATTGGTATAATTTTGTGGGATCAGGTTGCACACCGCAATAGATGTTGTTATTATTGTTTTGGATCGGGTTGCACGCCGCAACGGTAATTGTATATTTATATTTTTGATTGGGTTGCGTGCGCCAACAGAGAAGAATTGTTATTTATATATTTGTTTATCGGTACGCACACTGCAACAGAGAAGACATTATTTGTTTATAAATTGTTGATCAGGTTGCGCACCGCAACAAAGAAGACATATTTAACTATTTTGAGATGTTTTTTCGTGTCCGATCTGTATTGAGAAAATTGAACTTTTTTTGTTATTCTGGGTCCCTCTATCATGTAATTTTTGTTCCAGTTTCCATGTATTACTTGTTTTCTCTATTTGGTTGTTATTATATTATTTTCGTACAGGTGTTAGTGAGTGCCTTGTTATAGCCTTGTCACTACCTCGTCGATGTTTAGCTCGGAACTTAAAGAGTACATGGGGTCTTTTATACTCATACTATACTTCTGGACTTCTTGTGAAAATTTTGGAGTTGCTCGCAACCGATGTTAGTGAAGGCTTGCTATAGCTGCACGACATCCACAGCCCTGAATTCCCCTTCTCTATCCAGTTATATTGTTTATTTTTTAAAAACAGTTGTACTATCATCCCGAGTGAGCACCTCACGACTCTACATAGGCTCCTAGTTATGGACCTGGACATCAAGAGGAGTAGAAGGAAGAGGGTGGGGTGTAGGCAACTTAAGATTAAGTGGGGTAACTTGACCAAGGACAAAGCTCAGAAGTTATGGGAGAAGTTGGTGGCTATGAGGGCCTGGATGAGTATGGGGAACGCGTCTAGTATGTGGTCCATGACTGTGAATTGAATTAGGGTAGCTGCTAGAGAGGTCTTAGGGGTCACGAAGGGTTCTCATGGGGGTCATAAAGGGGGCTGGTGGTGGAATGGAGAAGTTCAAGGTAAAGTGGAAGCTAAGAAAGCTTCTTATTTGAAGCTAGTAGAGAGTACAGACGAGGAAAAAAAGGACTTATCGGGAGTGTTACATAAAGGAAAAGAAAGAGTCAAAGTTAGAAGTTATGACGGCTAAGAATGCAACATTTGCTCGTTTGTACGAGGATCTCGAGGGAAAAGGCGGGGACAAGAGGTTGTACCGGTTGGCCAAGGTGAGGGAGAGGACAACTCGTGACTTAGACCAAGTCAAGTGTATCAAGGACGAGGATTGTATAGTGTTGATGGATGAGGCACTCATTTGGAGAAGATGGCAGACATACTTCCATAAACTATTAAATGAGGAAGGGGATAGATGCATTCTGCTGGTTGAGTTGGAGCACTCCAAGAGTCGGCAGGAGTTTGGGTACTGTAGGAGGATTACGGTAGAGAAGGTGGAAGGAGTGATGCGTAAGATGTGCAGGGGTAGAGCAACGAGGCCAGACGAAATTTCGGTGGAATTCTGGAAGAACGCGGGCAGCCAGGTTTGGAGTGGCTCACTTGGCTATTTAATGTTATTTATAAGGCAAAGAAGATGCCCGATGATTGGAGGTGGAGTACGATGGTTCCGCTTTACAAGAACAAGGGTGATATCCAAAATTACAACAATTATAGAGGTATCAAGTTATTGAGTCACACAATGAAGGTTTGTGAGAGAGTGGTGGAGGCCAGGCTGAGGAAGTGCGTGTCTATTTCCGATAATCAGTTTGGATTCATGCCGGGGCGTTCGACTACGGAAGCGATTCATCTGGTAAGGAGATTAGTGGAGCAGTACAAGGAAAGGAAGAAAGATCTACATATGGTGTTTATTGACCTTGAGAAGGCATATGTTAAAGTTCCGAGGGAGGTCCTGTGGAGGTGTTTGGAGGTTAGCGGCGTTCCTGAAGCGTACATTCAGGTGATTAAGGATATGTATGATGATGATAAGACTCGGATGAGGACTGTGGGTGGTGACTCAGACTATTTCTCTATGGTGATGGGGTTGCACCAGGTCGACTCTTAGACCAATTATGTTTGCCTTGGTGATGGATGTACTATAGCGTCACATCCAAGGGGAGGTGCCTTGGTGCATGCTATTTGCCGATGATATAGTGTTGATTGACGAGATGCGAACGCGAGGTAGGAGGTTTGGAGACAGTCCTTGGAGTCTAAAGGTTTCAAACTGAGTAGAACCAAGACAGAATACTTGGAGTGCAAATTCAGTGAGACCTATGAGGCATACGTAGAGGTTAAGCTTGATGCTCAAGTTATCCCCAAGAGAGCAAGTTTTATGTATCTCGGGTCTATTATCCAAGGTAACAAGGAGACTGATGAATATGTTACACATCACATCAGAGCAGGGTGGATGAAGTGGAGGCTCTCTTTCGGTGTTCTATGTGATAAGAAATTTCCGTTAAGACTTAAGAGTAAGTTTTATCGAGTGGTGGTTGGACCCGCTATGCTGTATGGGGCTGAGTGTTGGCCAGTCAAGAACTCCCACATGCAGAAGATGAGAGTAGCAGAGATGAGAATGTTGAGATGGATGTGTGGGTGTACCAGGCGAGATATAATTAAGAATGAAGCTATCCGGGACAGAATGGGAGTCGCCTCCGTGGAGGACAAGATGCGGGAGTCGTGGATGAGATGGTTCGGACACGTTAGGAGAAGAAGCATTGATGCCCCTGTTAGGAGGTGTGATAGGTTGGCCATGGAGAGTGTGAGAAGGGGTCAAGGTAGGCCTAAGAAGTACTGGGGACAAGTGATTAGGCAGGACATGGCGCTGCTTCATCTCACTGAGGATATGACACTTTATAGGAGGGTGTGGAGGTCAAAGATTAAGGTAGAATGTTAGTAGGTAGTTTATAGTATTCACCTATAGGTCGAGGATATTCTTTGATTTTTATTACGGTATGTGTTTTTTTTCGCCTCAGGTATTGTATTCTGTTTTGCTATTATTGGATACTGTTTATTTTTATTATGTTTTTTATTATTATTTATTTTTATTATTATTTATTTTTATTATTATTATTATCTCTTCTTACTTCACTCTCTTTCTTCTTGCCCTTCCTGAGCCGAGGGTCTATTGGGAACAACCTCTCTACCTGCATTAGGTAGGGGTAAGGTCTGTGTACAGTCTACCCTCCCCAGATCCCACATGTTGGGACCATGATGGGTTCATTGTTGTTGTTGTTGTACTTTTATTCAGACCTTAGTTGTAGCACTATTAGAATGCTCATGTACATGTGACACCAGATTCTGGGGTTAATTTGTCAGTGTTTGGATTTATTATATCTGTCTTTTTTTTGAAAGGTCTATAGCCTTAACCCTTATTAAATTGCTTTCAAAATGGTTTTAAAATTATTTGTTGTGTACTAATGTTGGTTTGCCTAGCAAGTCGATTTTAGGCGCCATAACGACCCCGAGGGTGGGATTCTGGGTCGTGATAAGTTGGTATCAGAGCACTAGGTTGCCTAGGTCTCAGGAGTCATGATCAAGCTTTGTAGAGTCTGGAGAATTGGTATGGATACGTCTGTACTTATCTTCTAGAGTCTATAAGGCTTTAGGAAAATTGCACTTCTTTCTTTCTCTATCGTGCGACTCTATTCTATCGCTGGAGTTTGAATCACTCAATTCTTGTCTCGCAGATGGAAAAAACACGTACAACATCCGCAGATGAATAGGAGCCAGAGCGCCAGGTTGTAGCCACTACAAGGGGTAGGGGATGGGGTAGAGGTCGAGCCAGAGGAAGAGGTAGACCTCAGCCTAGAGCACTTGCAGTAGCATCGATTGTAGAGCCTCAGATTGAGAAAGAGGAGGAGATCCATGTTCAGACTGCCCAGTGCGATCAGCTTAGCTCCCGAAGGGGTTCATTGCCTCTCTCGTGCTTCAAGACGCTCTAGTCTGTTTGGTATGCCTTATGGAGAGTGTGGCCCATGTTGGTGCATTTCTTGTGGCACCACCTGTCTCTCAGGCTAGAGGAGGACTCTAAACTTCTGCTACCCACACTTTCGAGTAGATGGCTCCATAGGACTCTCAACTAATGTCTTCAGAGGGGTTGAAGATATTGGATACGTTCACTAAGTTATTTCCTATTCGATGTGGTGGTATATCTTCTGAGGACCCACGTGATTTCATTGACCATTGCCACAAGGTTTTGCATAACATGGGTATAGTAGAGTACGATGAGTGGACTTCACTGTATTTCAGATTCACGACTCTGCCAAGAGGTGGTGGCAGGATTATGATCGAGCCAGACCAGCATGATTGCCTCTACTCACTTAGGATCAGTTATCACAACTATTCTTGGAGAAGTTCATTCCTTTTACTTTGAGAGAGGAGTACCGCAGGCAGTTTGAGTGCCTCCAGCAGGGTAGCCCATGGTGCTTCAGGAAGTCATGGTTCTTATTGGTCTCGTCCTGAGCAGCTAGCCTATAGTTCACCTTCAACTCTCATTAGTGCACCACCGATCCAGAGCTATCACGATGGTTATCCAAGTCGTCCGGTTCATCGCAGCTTCAGCATCCACAACAGCCGATAGAGTGTATTGAGTGTAGAGGTACAGGTAATATTAGGAGGTACAACCCCAGACTTCAGAGTAGTGTACCTCAGCAAGTTTCTCGTGCTATGGTTCCAGCACAGGTTGCTCCACCGCCTGCTCACCTAGCTAGAGGTGGGGGTTAGGCAGCTAGAAGTGGTGGTTTGGTCGTTAGAGGTGGAGGCCAGCAAGTTAGAGGTCGGCCGAGAGGTGGATGTCAAAGAGGTGGGGCTCAGCCCTATTTTTATGCATTCCCAGCTAGACCTCAAGCTGAGTCGTCTGATGCAGTTATCACAGGTATTGTTCCGATTTCCCATAGAGATGCGTCGGTGTCATTTGATCCAGGATCTTCTTCTTTGTACGTATCATCCTATTTTTAATTCATATTTGATTTGTGCCTCATGATTATTTGAGTGCTCATGTTTATGTCTCCATCATTATAGGAGATTCTATTGTGGTATATCGTGTTTATCACATGTGTGTGGTTTCTATCGAGATCTATGAGACTAGGGTAGACCTTCTACTTCTTGATATGGTGGATTTTGACGTGATCTTAGGGATGGATTGGTTGTCACTTTATCATGTTATTTTAGACTGTCACACCAAGACTGTGACTTATCCATGTTGCGGGTGCCTCGATTGGAGTGGAGAGGGACTCATGGCCAATCCACTAGCAGAATCATTTCTTATGTGAAGGCTCGACGTATGGTCGATAACTGGTGTCTGGCACATTTTTACTATATTCGTGATCCTAATGCGGAGGTTCCTTCCATGGATTCAGTACCAACTGTGTGCCAGTTTCCCGAGGTGGTCCTACAGATTTGCCGAGGATGCCACCCGACAGACATATCGACTTTTATATTGATCTGGTTTCGGGAACTCAGCCCATATCTACCACACCATACCGTATGACTCCAGTTGAGTTGAAAGAATTGAAGGAGCAGTTGTACGATTTGCTTGACAATGATTCAATAGACCTAGTGTCTCGCCTTGGGTGCAACAATGTTGTTTGTGAAGAAGAAGGATCGGAGAATGAGGATGTGTATAGATTAACTATTAACAGTCATTGAATAAAGTTACTATCAAGAACAAGTATCAGTTGCCGAGGATTGACAATTTATTTGATCAGCTTCAGGGTGCAAGGGTTTTTCCAAGATTAACTTGAGACCTGACTACCATTAGTTAAATATTAGGGCATCAGATGTCCCTAAGACAGTTTTTTGGACTCGGTATGGTCAATGTGAGTTCGTAGTGATGTCATTCGGCTTGATTAAAACCCCTACATCATTTATAGATTTGATGAATCGGGTGTTCAAGACCTATTTTGATTCTTTAGTGATCGTCTTCATTGATGATATTAGGTTTACTCCTTTAGTAGAGAGGAGCATGAGCATCATATATGGATTCTACTTCATACTCTAAGGGATTGTCAATTATATGCCATGTTTTCGAAGTGTGAGTTCTGGTTGGACTCAGTTGCCTTATTCGGCCATGTTCAATCTTCCGAGGGGAGTAAAGTAGATCTTAAGAAGATTAAGGCAGTTTAGAACTGACCTATATCTACTTTAGCTACAGAGATTCAAAGCTTTGTGTAACGACCCGATCTGTCTTTCCGTGAGTTTTAGCCCTGTTTCCTCTATTTCTGCTTCATTATACATGGCTCAGCTCTATGATTTTGTGTTAGGTTGGTTGGCTTGAGTTCGGAGTGGTTGTGGAGAGAAATGAGACACTTAGTCTCTTGAGTTGGTTTAATAGTTAAAAAGGTCAACTGGAAGTTGACTATTAGGTAAGGACCTCAGAATATGGATTTTATGGTTCAGATAGATTCTTTAGGTGATTTGGATCTTATGACTGAGTTCGGAATGTTTTTCGGAGGTCCAGAGTAGAATTAGGCTTGAATTGGAGAAATTGAGTTTTTGGCGATTTTCGGTCGGAAGTGAAAAATTAACTATGGGGGTCGGAATGGAATTCTAGAAGATGGAGCAGGTTCGTAATGTCATTTTGGATGTGTGTGCAAATTTTCAGGTCAATCAGACGTGTTTTGGTTGGTTTCGGCGTCATTGGCAGAATTTTGAAGTTTCTATGTTCTTAGGTTTGAATCTGAGGTTGATTTAGTGTTTTGGCGTTGTTTTGAGTGGTTCGAAGGCTCAAATAATTTTGAATAAGGTTATGGGATGTGTTTTCATGTTTGGTTGAGGTCCCGAGGGCCTTAGGCGAGTTTCAGGGGTATTAATGGACAAATTCTTGGTTTGAAAGTTAGCTGATTTTCTGTTGGTGCTCAATTCTGATTTTCTTCTATGCGATCGCGTGGGTAGGAATGCGATCTCAGAGGATTATTCGGGGCAGCATAATTGTGTTCTATGTGACCGCGTTTGGGAGATCGCAATCGCATGAGAGGGAGGCTTGTGGGCAGTGCAAACGCGTGGATAGGTCCGTGATCGCGTAAAAGCTAGAGCGCGCGTGTAGGGCTGAGGTGTTTGAGCTATGCGAACGCGTGTGAGGCGATGCGACTGTGTAGGGTAAGTTTGGTCAGTGCTTAGCGAACGCCTGGGGTGTGACGCGATCACACTGAAGAAGAAGGACCTGGGCAGAATGTATAAAAACCCATTTTTCGTGGTTTTTAGCTATTTTTCACCATTGTTGAGCGATTTTGAAGCTTTTTGAGAGGGATTGAAAAGGGAATCGAAGGGAAACACTTGTAGGTAAGATTTTTGAACTCAATACTCGATTCTATGTTGATTTCTAACTAATTAGACATGAAATTAGTGGGATTTAAACCCTAAAATTGGAGAATTAGGGCTTATGATTTAGAGACATTTGGTTAAGGATTTGAGGTGCCATTTGAGGTCCGATTTTGATGTTCTTGTTATGTATAGACTCGTAATAGGATAAGGATTCTTGTGATGTAATTTTTATCAAATTTTGAGATGTGGGCCTGAGTGTCGGGTTTGACCAATTTCGAGATTTGTGCTTAATTTTGATAATTTTTGAATGGGTTTCGTCTCCCTAGCATATATTGGTGAGAGTAATCTGGTTTTGGTTAGATTCGGAGCATTCAGGGGACGATTCAAGAGGCAAGAGCATCGCGGATTGGTATTCGGGCCAGTTTGAGGTAAGTAATTACTGTAAATCTTGTCCTGAGGGTATGAAACCCCGGACATCGCATTGTATCACTATTTTGGAGTGGCGCACATGCTAGACGACGAGCGTGTGGCGCAAACTATTGGGGGATTGTGACTTGGTCCATCCCGTGGCAACTATTAAGGTGCGCATTTGATTCTAAATCATATGATACATCATGTTTTAAAATTATTACCATATTTTGGGTTGTACGCCATGTTTTGGACCTTGTGCCGACCTGTTTGGACCCCTTGGGGGCTATTTACTACTATTCCTCACTGTGTTGATTCATGATTTTCACTCAGTCATATTATGTTTAATTGATTTCGAATCTCATCATTATTTACACTGTTTTGAGATATAAAATAATATTTTGGGTCGAGTACCCCGTTTTACTGATAGACCGAGTGGCGTTTTGAGCGTTTCTGACGGAGTGAGACCGAAGGCTAATGCTTTGAGGATACTATGGGATCAGGTTGCGCGCCACAACATGTTACACTGTTTATGATGAGTGAGTGAGGCCGAGGGTCTGATTTGTGAGGATATGATATGGGATCGGGCTACACGCCATTTCATGTTATTGATAGGCTGAGTGCTAGAGTTATTGATGCCATGATTTGGCCTGTTATAGCGCTTGGCCTAAAGGAGCCCCTCCGGAGTCTGTACACCCCCAGTAAGCGCATGTACCTACTGAGTGCTAGTGCTGAGTGCTGAGTGACGAGCGATTGGGAGGCATGAGTAACTGTAAAGTTGCCCGAGGGGCTGGTACGAGTGATTGTGAGGCATGATGAGTGACTAATCTTGAGTGATGTTATGCTCGAGGGGCGATTTATGAAATGTGGTTTTGCCCGAGAGGCTACTTATGATTTCTATCATTTCGATATTAAATTATCTTGATTTCTTCGGAACTGTGGAAAGGTACATTTCCCAAGGAATTTTACTGAAATCGACTTTCAAGTGTTTAAAATTATCGTATATGTGATTTCGAAAGAAGAATTGTATTTACTGTGAATTGATGACTTGTTTTATACGTTTCGTAGTTCTCAGAAATTATTTACTTTCATTACTAATGAGTTGGCGTACTCACATTACTCTTTGAACCTTGTGTGCAAATTCAGGTGCTAGGGTAGAGTGAGCTGTTTACCTGCCTCAGGAATTTCTCTGAGATTTGCGAGGTAGCTGCACGCGTCCGCGGACATGCTTTCTCCCTCTTATTATAATTATAAAGCTTGTGTTCTAGACTTGTATATTTTGTTAGATGCTCATGACCAGTGACTCCGGGATCTTGGGGTTGTATTTAATATTCGGTGTAGTTGTATCTTTTTTAAAATGATTAAACGAAACCTTTATGGATTATCAGCTTAGTAATGATAAATGAAAGATTATTTACAATTTAAGTGTTGATTTGGCAGGCCTAGTTCCATTATAGGCTCCATCACGACTAATTTAGATTTGGGGTCGTGACAAGTTGGTATCAGAGCTTAGGTTACATAGGATTCACCGTTCATGAGCAGGTTTAGTAGAGTCTTACGAATCGGTACAGAGACGTCTGTACTTATCTTCGAGAGGCTGCATAACCCTTAGGAAAAGTCTCATATTCTTGAATTCTTGTCGTGCAGATCTATCTATTTAGCCAAAAGCATAACTCTTTGAATTTCTACTGCTTGTGATTTCATGGGTGAGGTGTGAGAGGCAATTTTAGCATGTTGATAATGGGCCAATCTGGAGGACTTGAGGACGGATTTTATTCTGTGGTTTGGGTGCTACGATTTTGATTGTGTGAGCCCTGCATTTGGGACTTATATGTTTGTTTCTGTCTCTATTGGTGGGGTTTTGTGACTGGACATCTATGTGGCGAGTGTGATTCAATGGTGAGGTGCGTTCAAATTGTTTGATTGTGACAAAAGGATTAGCTGGAAATGTGGAAAGAAGTATTGAGTGTTTGATTTCTGTCTTGAGTTGGCATATGGCTTCGAGTTGTGAGTGTATTGAAGGACCTCTCGTGTAGCTTAGTTGTGGAGTGAAGTGCACCTCCCTATTGTGTTATGAGTTCCTGGTGATGTCTTTTAGGCGGACCAATGCCCCAACAGTGATCGTATATTTGATTAAGAATGTATTCCAGCTGTATTTATAATCCTTCGTTATTGTATTCATTGATAGCATCCTGGCGTACTCACGAAGCCAAGAGGAGCATACCCAACATTTAAGGAGGGTATTATAGAGATGATGGAGGAGAACCATTATGCAAAGTTCTCCAAGTATGAATTTTTGGCTCAGTTCAGGAGCATTCTTGGCCCACGTAGTGTCTAGTAAGGGTATTCAGGTGGTCAGACGAGTTTGGAGAGAGCTTTCAGAAGCTCAAGATTGCTTTGACCACAGTTCCATTGTTAGTTCTGCCATTAGCTTTACCGCTTATCTTGATGCCTCAGGGATAGGCATTGGTTGTGTTTTAATGCAGGAGGGTATAGTGATTGCGTGATGGCTATGATTTTTGGAAGGGTATAGAGATGATATCAATTTGAGGCTAAGAAGGCGGGGTTATATCCCGCGGGGTGTCCTGAGGTTGTGTGATCTTTAAGTGGTTTTATAGCAAGTACTCCTTTACCAGTAAATATTATATATTGTAAGTTGAGTTTAGATAGCTAGTGGAAGTTGGCACGGCTATTGCAATGGTGAATACGAGATTGCAGATGATATGAGGTGTTAAATGGTTTGAGTTATATATGAGCTTATGAAGGATTTAGTTGAATCTCACTATGATATGGCGGCAGTGTTAGCGTATGGGCATTGTGAGTTATTGATTGTTTTTATCTATGGCTTTAAGCCAAGTGGGGGAGACTGCTAATGATAAGTTGGTCGCACGATTATGCGAGGTATTGGGTTCAGTTCGAGGTATACTGGTGAATCCGTTATGACCTACAGAGGTGGAGTCTGAGAAGACTCGAGTACTGGAAATTTTTTGATACATGTGGTAATGTAGTATAAGGTTAGATGGATTTTATTGAATGATTGAGTTGTAACTGTAAATGGTGTAGTGTGTGTGAAGTAGGAATTTTTTTGGTTGCTTCGAAGTATGGGTTACTTCCTAATATGTTGGTGGGCAAATAAGATCAGGTCGTTTGATATGTTTGATCAATTTAATTGAGATTTGTGTAGAGTGGATGACTCTCGAGAATGGTTCTGATGGATTCAAGGTTATACGTGACAATTGGGAATCTACAAGGTGCGCATTTGGCTAGAACTAAGATTTACAATGGAGGATGTCAAGACTTGTGGCATTTCTACATTATCATGGATTCTACATATAAGTATCAGGAAAGTGAAGGTAATGGGTTTAGGTTCGCAGAAAGTCTCTTCAAGGTAAGTATTTTGAATGTGGTATTTTTGGGATGTTTGAGAGAGTATACAATGGAATACGAGCCTTAGACGATACGGTCTTATGCTTGGTTCTCATGTGGTGAGTCTAGGTTGAGAATTGTTGTATTATGGCAAGGAGAACTATCAATTAGAAGGTAATTCAGAAGGAACTTGGATAAATAGGATAGCTTTGTAGTAGGTCGGATCGACATGGTAAGGGATATGATTAGTTCTTTGGGTATTTTATGAGGCAATGAGTTTTTACAGGTGTTTCTTAGCAATGTTCTTGGGTTTTGGTGACATGCGTAGCTTGGTTGAGTTATAAGGATTCAGTTATGTCAGTTTGGTGTCATATAAATGGGATTCAGAGAGTTCTTGATGGTTTCTACTACGGTTAGATATGTGTATTTTCTACTGGTGTGAGGAACATGTGATGTATAGTGATTTTGCTTCTATATGGTATCAAAGATAAAGTTCTTGTCTAGTTGGATACGTAGTTGTTTGTGGCTCAGAAGGGATTATGAAGTTCTCATATTTATCATAGGATGGCATGGTGTATGTGGTATGTTGTGTAGATACTGAGATTGCATGTGCGAGGTCTCGGTTCAGTTCTGGAAGGAAGGTCATAAATTCTTAGGCAGCGTGGGCAGTTTCAGATGATTAGGTAAATGGTATCACTAATTGGTGCTGCTTAAAGATGGTATACATTTTAGAAAGGGCAATGTGTGGAGTTAAGGGTGCTTCATTGGTATTGTGACGCTCTCTTGTCGGATCGACTGCTGATATTCAAGGTTGCTTGGTGACACAGAAGAATTATAGGGGTATCCCTCGTGGAATGATTGAGTATTAGGGATGTGTTATATATATTCGAGCGGCGGAGTTGGAATCAGATATGGTAATTTATGCGCTTCATGGACTTCGAGACTTAGAGTTCTCATAAAGAGATTATTTTGTGGTTTTGGACTGTGAGGATGCGAGAAAAGCTAGTAAGATGTTAGTAAATGCCAGGAATCAGTCATTGTGAACCTTCGGGGAGTTTTCTATCTGTTGTGGGTGACCAGAGTTGATTTAGGGTTGTTGGTAGGCCTAGTATGGGTGTGTGTTCTGCACCATGTCGGAATGGTTGACTCCGAATTGCTATTTTTGAGGGATGTACCATTCGATTGTCATTGAGTTTATTCATATTCTGAAGTGATCTATGAGTCACCCTTCGGTGTTGCGAGGAGTGGTGATTGTTGGTTATATGCACACATGGTGCAGATTTGCTTGGGCTTTATAGCGAAATTTGAGTAAGGTAAGTAATTGGGTATTGCGAGATTGAGACGTATTTGTTATGTTCTTTCTGATTCGTGTGGCATGGTATCGTCCGATTCCTCCATGGTTATGGCAATGCACTTGGAGTACTTGATGTCGAATTGCGCATGCTATTTGATTTTGAGCAAGGTGGCTTGAGGTATTTCATGTGGACCAGCGTTTGGGATGGGATCACGCATTGTAGCAGAGTTATGTGGAGGTATGATCATTGGTGTCAGATTCGTGTGTCTTGATTTTACGATATGTGCCAAGCGCTTAGCATGGTGTTGTGATGGTAATTTCTTATGGCATGATAGTCCTCTCGTATGAATCTTTCCTATGATTTGAGTTCGTGGGATGTTGCTATTAAGTGCACGAGTTGCACATGTTATTGCTTTGGATTGTATTGATGCGTCATGTCATCAGAGTGATCGTGTTGGATGAGAAGAGGTCATTGGGCCTAGAATGAATACTACCAGAGTTGACTACCGCATGGTTGGAAGGATGATATCGAAAGTTGGCCTAGAAATATGCTATAGTTCCTGTCGGAGAAAGGGGGAGCTCCATGACTGGCTGAATGGATGAATGGTTGCTACTTTCTACGTGTTTCTTTCATCATCCGTGGTATATGAACGTGTTAGAGCGAGGCATTACTTGATAAGAGGTTATGTACCGGTATTGGGTTGTTTTGAGCAGCTATTGTGATTAGGAGGTATCGCTATGAGTGTTTGAGTCATGCGGTATATTATGTGATTACATCTTGGGTTACCGATATGGCTTGATACCGCATCTTCACACTTATTCAGTTTATAATTGTGGAATTTTGATATTGTAAATTATTTCAGAAGTGGAAGTTTTGTTCTAAGGTTTATGGGTCAGGTTGGATTTCGAAATTTCAACGGTGTTGTGCTATCGGACTTATATGGGATAGGGTGACGTGGGATTACTCTCGGGTATGTGCATGGTACCTTACACGGTTGGTGGTTTTTGGAAGAACTCTGGGCACGTTCGAGGACGAACGCATGTTTAAGTAGGGGAGAATGTAACGACCCGATCGTTCGTTCCGTGAGTTTTAGCCTCGTTTCCCCTATTTCTGCTTCATTATACGTGGTTCATCTCTATGATGTTGTGTTAGGTTGGTTGGCTCGGGTTCGGAGTGGTTGTGGAGAGAAATGAGACACTTAGTCCCTTGAGTTGGTTTAATAGCTGGAAAGTCAACCGGAAGTTGACTATTAGGTAACAACCTCGAAATATGGATTTTATGGTTCAGATAGCTTCCTTAGGTGATTTGGGACTTAGGAGTGAGTTCGGAATGTTTTTCGGAGGTCCAGAGTAGAATTAGGCTTGAATTGGCGAAATTGAGTTTTTGGCGATTTTCGGTAGATAGTGAAAAATTAGCTATCGGGGTCGGAATGGAATTCCGAAAGTTGGAGCAGGTTTGTAATGTCATTTTAGATGTGTATGCAAATTTTCAGGTCAATCAGACGTATTTTGGGTGATTTCGGCGTCATTGGCGAAATTTGGAAGTTTCTAAGTTCTTAGGCTTGAATCTGAGGTTCATTTAGTGTTTTGGCATTGTTTTGAGTGGTTCGAAGGCTCGATTAAGTTGTTGGTTTGAAAGTTGGCGTTCAGTTCTGATGTTCTTCTATGTGATCACGTGGGTAAGAAAGCGATCGCATAGGCTTATCCGAGGGCAACATACTTTTTTTCTATGCGACCCCGTTTGGGAGGTCGCGATCGCGTGAGAGGGAGGCTTGTGAGCAGTGCGAACACGTGGAGAGGTCCGCGATCGCGTAGAAGCTGGGGTGCGTGTAGGACTGAGGTGTTTGAGCTATGCGAATGCACGTGAGGGGAGCAAACACGTAAGGTATGTTTGGTCAGTGCATCGCGAACGCGTGGGGTGTGACATGATCGCATTGAAGAAGAAGGACCTGCGCAGAATGTATAAAAACCCATTTTTCGCGTTTTTTAGCCATTTTTCACCATTGTTGAGCGGTTTTGAAATTTTTTGAGAGGGATTGAAGAGGGAATCAAAGCGAAACACTTGGAGGTAAGATTTTTGAACTCAATACTCGATTCTATGTTGATTTATAACTAATTAGACATAAAATTAGTGGGATTTAAACCCTAAAATTGGAGAATTAGGGCTTATGCTTTAGAGACATTTGGTTAAGGATTTGAGGGGCCATTTGAGGTCTGATTTTTATGTTCTTGGTATATATAGACTCGTGGGAGGATAAGGATTCTTGTGTTGTAATTTTTATCGAATTCCGAGATGTGGGCCCGGGGGTCGGGTTTGACCAATATCGGGATTTGTGCTTAATTTTGATAATTTTCGAATGGGTTTCGTCTCCCTAGCATATATTGATGATAGTAATCTAGTTTTGGTTACATTCGGAACATTCAGGGGCTTATTCGAGAGGCAAGAGCATCGCGGATTGGTATCCGGGACGATTTGAGGTAAGTGATGACTGTAAATCTTATCATGAGGGTATGTAACCTCGGACTTCGCATTTTATCACTATTTTGGAGTGGCGCACATGCTAGATGATGA
This sequence comes from Nicotiana paniculata, assembly GCA_005239505.1. NCBI lineage: Eukaryota > Viridiplantae > Streptophyta > Magnoliopsida > Solanales > Solanaceae > Nicotiana > Nicotiana paniculata. The sequence goes on along the minus strand of ML366967.1, from coordinate 30,102 downwards.
GTGTACGACGCACATTGTTGGGGGATTGTGACTGTGTCCATCCCATGGCACCTATTAAGTTGCATATTTGATTCTAAATCATATGATACTCTATGTTTTAAGATTATTACCATATTTTGGGTTGTACGCCTTGTTTGGGGCCTTGTGCCAACCTGTTTGGACCCCTTGGGTGCTATTTACTACTATTCCTCACTATGTTGATTCATGATTTACACTCAGTCATATTATGTTTAACTGATTTCGAAACTCAGTATTATTTACACTATTTTAAGATATAAAATTATATTTTGGGTGGAGTACCCCATTTTACTGATAGCCCTAGTGGCGATTTGATAGTTTCTGACGGAGTGAGGCCAAAGGCCAATGTTGTGAGTATATTATGGGATTAGGCTGTGCGCCACAGCATGTTACACTGCTTCGGATGATTGAGTGAGGTCGAGGGCCTGATTTGTGAGGATATGATATGGGATAGGGCTTCACTCCACAACATGTTATTGATAGGCCGAGTTCCAGAGTGATTGATGCCATGATTTGGCCTGTTATAGCGCTTGGGATGAAGGAGCCCCTCTAGAGTCTGTACACCCCCAGTGAGCGCAGGTACCTATTGAGTGTGAGTGCCGAGTGCCGAGTGCTGAGTGACGAGTGATTGGGAGGCATGGGTGACTGTGAGGTTGCCCGAGGGGCTGATACGAGTGATTGTATGGCATGCAGAGTGACTGGTTTTGAGTGATGTAGTGCCCGAGGGGCGATTTATGAAATGTGGTTTTTCCCGAGAGTCTATTTATGATTTCTATCATTTCTATATTAAATTATCTTGACTTCATCAGAACTTTGGAAAGGTACATTTTAAAAAGAATTTTATTGAAACCAACTTTCAAGTGTTTAAAATTATCGTATCTGTGATTTCGAAAGAAGAATTGTATTTACTGTGAATTGATGACTTGTTTTATGTGTTTCATAGTTCTCATACATTATTTACTTTCATTACCATTGAGTTGGCGTACTCACATTACTCCCTGCACCTTATGTGCAGATTCAGGTGCTAGGGCAGAGTGAGCTGTTTACCTGCCTCAGGGATTTCTCGGAGATTTGCGAGGTTGCTGCACGTGTCTGTAGCCATGATTTATCCCTCTTATTATTATTCTAAAGTTTGTGTTCCAGACTTGTATATTTTGTTAGATGCTCATGACCAGTGACTCTGGGATCTTGGGGTTGTATTTAATATTCGATGTAGCTGTATCTATTTTAAAATGATTAAATGAAACCTTTATGGATTATCAGTTTAGTAATGATATAATGAAAGATTATTTATGATTTGAGTGTTAATTTGGCTGGACTAGCTCCACGATAGGCGCCATCACGACTAGTTTAGATTTGGGGTCGTGACACTTTGTGGGTTTAGTTGGTTATAAATGATGGTTCTGGAGGGGTTTTATCTATCTCAGCCCCATTGACCAAGTTGACCCAAAATGGAGCTCTTTCAGATGGTCCAATGAGTGCGAGTTGAGCTTTCAGAAGCTTAGGACAACATTGCCTACAACTCCAATGTTGGTGATTACTACAGGTTCGAGATCCTATACTATGTATTGTTATGTGTCGTGTATTGGGCTAGACGCGATATTGATACATGACGGTGGGGTTCTTTCCTACACGTCTCGACTATTGAAGGTTCAGAAAAATAATTACCATGTTCATTACTTAAAGTTGGTAGCCATTGTCACGTGTTGAAGATTTGGAGGCATTATTTGTACGACATTCGTTTGAGGTCTATACCGATTATCGGAGTTTCCAGCACCTGTTCAAGCAGAAAGACCTTAATTTGCGGCAGCAGATATGGTTAGAGTTGTTGAAACACTATGATATCGCCATATTATATTATCTGGGGAAGGCCAGTGCAGTGGCTGATGCATAGAGAAGAAAAGCTGAGAACATGGTCAGGTTGGTATATTTACTGGTGGCGGCGAGGCCACTAGACATAGATGTTCATGCTTTGGTGTAAAGACCCGTAAAATTTTCTTGTTTTAAAATAATGCCGAATGAGTCCCCGAGTTTTTGTTATTGTGGAAAATTTTAAAACAGACCTAAATTGAGTAAAAAGTACCCCGAGACTTAAAGAGTAAAATTTTCCAGAAAGTGGGTGTTATGCGACGCACTATACGATCGCACAGCATGTATGCATACCGCATAATGGTCCCATAACTAGGCAGATCACTGCCCCATTTGAGTTCAACTATACGGTCCAATATGTGATCGCATTCCAGTTCTGCGGACCGCATAATCTGTTGCATTGTTGCCTTTGCCACGCAATGGTCGCATACCTGGGCAGTGTGTTGTGGATTCTGGCCCATCTACCCCTCCCCTTCATTTTTAACCATTTTTCTGAGATATTAGAGAGAGGAAAGAGTGGGTTCTAGAGAGGAAAGTCTCAACTTCATCAAATTGGTTTTCCTTCATCACTCAAGCTTGGAACTAATCAAGTAGAACACAAATTTCTTCACTCTAAGAGGTAAGCTTCTACCCCATTAAACCTAAATTTCCAGATTTTTTTGTTAAAATGAAACATGGGTAGGATAGTTCATAAAGATAGGGTTAAGAATCTTGCATGCATGTACCCATTTTATCATAATCTAGTAAAGGAAAATAGGTTGGAGTAACCTTTCACTAAAAATGGGTTATTTAATCTAAATGAGTTCAATACATGTTCATGATTCCTAATTCTATGTTTAAATGTGCCGCATTGTGAATTAGATTGAAGGTTCTAGAAGGTCCGGTGATTTGAGATAGAAATTGAGGAAAAATCCCGATTCGAGGTATGTATGGCAAACTTTAACCTTGTAGAATCCTTTTATTGGGTCTGAACATACGGTATGTGTACCTTATTTGAAAATATGTGAATTGATTGTTCAAATGTGTTGAGACGTAAGATTCTATTCTCTCATTGTTCTAGTTGACTGTCATGCTACCGTGCTATACGAGGATGTGAAAAGTGTTTCGATGTGCCAATTTCATGATATACAAAGCTCGTAAATGCTAAAGGGTATCGATGTGAAAGAATGTGTAATGAATGAAAGATGGTTGATGTGCCCAAGTGTGGGAATGTATATAATGGCTAAAAGCCGTGCGTGGAAAGTAATGAAAAAGGGTATTGTGAAATGATGTAAATGAGTTGAACGATTTTGTCAACACCGTATACATGAATTACCACTTGATGAGAGTTATGGTGTCTTGGGCCAACATAAATAAATTTGTTGATATGAACTTGTGATTCCTTGAAATGATAATTCTTGTGATGTAATTGTTTGTGGTTGCTGTGATAAAATATGATTGTCAGGTGGGATCGGGTTGCGCGCCGCAACACGAAGTAATAAGCGTGATGAGGCGTGAGGTAATAAGGGCAACCGAGGTAATAAGGGTGGAATGTGATCATTGGCACTACTGAAATGAAAATGTATGAGCTTTTGAATATGTTGATGTTGAAAGGGGAAAATGAGAGATTGTGCAATTCGTTTGATTTTGGTTATTTCTTTCTACGTGCATTCAATTATTGGTTCTATTTATGTATCTTAATTGTGCACTGTTTGAATGTACGTGAGATAAGTTTTGTTTATACATACTAGTACTATTCCACAGTACTAACGTCCCTTTTGTCGGGGGTGCTACATCTTTTATATGGATGTAGGTGGGTCCATAGCAGGTTGCTCAGCTCACCGTTAGTGGTGGTTTCTCCTCATCCTTCTTCAGTTGTACGGGTGAGCCCCACTTCCTTTCGGGGCCATTTGTAGTTCATGCCACCTCCTTTTGAAGTATATTATGTATTGTAAGGTATAGCCGAGGCCTTATTGCCGACAAGTATTGTATAAACTCCTAGTACTCTTAGAGGCTCCGTAGATAGTATGAAGGTATATATATATTTTGGGTAGTGGTTGTATTTGCTCGTAATCGTGGTCCGTATTGGGAAGTATTGTATCTATTATATATGTTTTGGGAAATCTTGGATAATAATGTAAAATGAGGAAAAATTAGATTTATTGTGGAAATCACACACTTTTAAGCTTATCTCACTGTTTCACATAAATAACGGATGATATAAACACGGGGAAGCGCATTGGGTAGGAAAGGCAAATCAGGTTCGCTTGACTGGGGCCACCTGGTTGAGTGTCGGTCCCGTCCCTCGATTTTGGGGCGTGATAAACTTGGTATCAGAGCCTAAGGTTTTAAATGTGTCCTAGGATGTCTCGGAGCCGTGTCTAGTAGGGCCCTTCTTATCGGTGTATTGTCGACCACATCTATAATTTGGGGGTTACATGGACATTTAGGAAACACCCTTTTCATTGTTATTCTATATCGTGCGGTGAAGTGGAAGTGAGAATGTTCTTGTCTAACTCGTGCCCTATTCCAAAATTTTCAGTGATGGCACCAAAGAAGAGAGCTCGATTCGTACTAGAGGCCAGTGCCTCCCCAAGTGTGGCCGTACATTCTATACCCAATGGTGCGGGTGAGAGCGAATCCCCGACCTTGAATCCATCTAGCCTATCTTTTCCAAATCAGAGTTTCGCTATTCCTGCTGCGGAGGAGGGTGATAAAACCCCTCCCGCCGATATTCCTGATCCTTCTTCGGTTCCAGCTTCAGGTCCCGATACTTCCGATGGGAACCTCAGAGGAGCTATTCATATGTTGACCTAGTTAGTGGCCGCTCAGGCCCAAAGATCTCATGCTGCCCCTGCATCCTCTAGCGGACAGGGAGATTCCGCCGGTTCCAAAGTTAACCAGTTTTTGCGGTTGGCCCCTCCCGAGTTCTCAAGTATTGATCCAGAGGCCGATCCGTAGGACTTTCTAGATGAAATGTACAAGACGCTTCAGATTATGAAGGCTACAGAGACAGAGGGGGTTGAGTTAGCATCTTACGGGCTGAGTGGAGCAGCGTATTCTTGGTTCGAGATGTGGGAGGATTCCCGTGGGGAGGGAAGTCCTCCAGCGAGATGGGATGAGTTCGTTGATGCTTTCATGGATCATTTCTTACCTGCTGAGACTATGACAGCCTGTGCTATGGAGTTTGAGGTTCTCAAGCAGGGTAACATGAGTGTGTGGGAGTACCACATGGAGTTCGTGAGGTTGTCCAAGTACGCTCCTCAGTTGGTATCGACTATGGATGCCAGAGTTCGACGGTTTGTTCAGGGCCTCAGTCCCTTGGTTGTGAATGAAGCTGCTACAGCTCCCTTGCACTAAGACATGAATTATGGTAAGATAGTGGGATTTTCCCAGGCCATAGAGGCTAGAAAATTGAAGATAAGGTCAGATAGGGAGAGTATCAGCAGGGCCCGGTCAGCGGGCTACTCGAGGAGTTCGGTTGGAGAAGGGAGACCAGCTCAGGGGAGAGGACCATTAGGGCCATCCCAGTCTTATGCTCAGTCCTCATCCAGTGCACCGCCATAAGTGCACCGTTATCAGCAGAGCAGTCGCTCGGGACTAGGATCAGACAGTAGGCGACCCCATCAGTCTTGTCGTCCAGGAGGGAGGTTCCAGGAGCCGAGGAAGGATCCTTTCCCTAAGTGTGGGAGGTTCCATACCGAGTCATGTTACCTGGATATCCCGATATACTACGGGTTTGGGGTAAGAGGTCATATTCGGTAGGATTGCCATGCGCCCAGTCACGGCATGGGTAGTGGTTTTGCTCAGTCGTCTGGTTCTTCAATTGCTGCATCTTTAGTAAGTCCTCCAGCTCCAGCAGGTCGTGGTGCAGTTAGAGGTGGAGCTCGTGGTATAGGTGGACCCAACCAGTTCTATGCTTTGAGTGGTCGCCAGAGTGCGGAGTCTTCTCCAGACGCTGTTACAGGTATTTTAGCTGTTCAAGCCCTTGATTGTTATGCTCTTATTAATCTGGGGTCCTCCTTATCCTATGTTACCCCATTTATTGCTTCAATTTTTTGGATAGAACCCGAACAGCTTCGCGAGCCGTTCTTTATGTCGACTCCATTTGGTGATTCCATTACGGCCGCGCGATTCTATAGGAGTTGTGTTGTCACGGTGTGTGGTCGAGATACCACGGCCGATCTTGTCGAACTTGGGATGGTAGATTTTGATGTTATCATGGGTATGGATTGACTTTACTCGTGCTTTGCTAAACTCGACTGCCGAACCAGAATTATGAGACTAGAGTTTCCTAACAAGTCAGTTATTGAGTGGAAAGGGAATGGTGTGGTGCCAAAGTGCAGTTTTATTTTCTACCTTAAGGCCTCGAAGATGATTAAAATGGGGTGTGTTTACCATTTGGTCCGGGTTGCGGACACCACTTCAGAAGTGTCTGCCCTCGAGTCCGTCCCGGTCGTGAATGAGTTTCTTGTAGTATTTTCGGAAGAGCTTCCAGGGATTCTGCCAGATAGAGAGATCGATTTCGGGATTGATGTATTGCCAGATCGTAGCCAATACATATTGCACCATACAGAATGGCGCCAACAGAGTTGAGGGAATTAAAGGAGCAGTTGAAAGACCATAAAAAACAAGTATCCATTGCGTCAGATAGATGTTTTGTTCGACCAATTGCAGGGTGCGAGTTTCTTCTCCAAAATTGATTTACGGTCGGGATATCACCAGTTGAAGATCAGAGAGCAAGATATTCCTAAGACCGCCTTCGGAACTCGTTATGGCTATTTTGAATTTTTGGTAATTTTCTTTGGACTGAACAATGCTCCAGCGGCTTTCATGGATCTTATGAATCAGGTTTTCAAACCGTTTCTTGAATCCTTCGTGATTGTTTTTATTGATGACATCCTTGTCTACTCGCGCAGTCGCGAGGATCATGCTAATCACCTCAGGGTAGTTCTGCAGACTCTTCATCAACACCAATTGTATGCCAAGTTTGCAAAATGTGAATTTTTGTTGGAGTCAGTCACATTTTTGGGTCATGTTGTTTCCAGGGAAGGGATTAAGGTTGATCCCTAGAAAATCACAGCGGTGAAGGATCGGCCTAGACTAATGACCCCGACAGAGATTCACAGTTTCTTGGGTCTATCCAGGTATTATCGGAGGTTTGTGGATGGGTTCTCTACCCTCGCCTCCCCATTGACTAAATTGACGCAGAAGGCAACCAAGCTCCAATGGTCCGACGCTTGTGAGAAGAGATTTCAGGAATGGAAATCAAGATTGATTTCAGCACTGGTGTTAACCTTGCCAGAAGGCACGGGGGGATTTGTGGTTTATTGAGATGCTTCGAGGGTTGGTTTGGGATGTGTGTTGATGAAGCACGGGAAGGTTATAGCCTATGCTTCCAAGCAACTCAAAAATCACGAGAAGAATTATCCGACGCATGATTTAGAACTCGTGGCAGTTGTGTTTGCATTAAAAATCTGGCGGCATTATTTGTATGGGGTCCATGTGGACGTGTTATCAGACCACAAGAGTCTCCAATATTTGTTCAAGCAGAAGGAGTTGAATTTAAGGTAGCGGCGATGGTTAGAATTTCTTAAGGATTATGATATGAACATTCTGTACCATCCAGGGAAAGCAAATGTGGTGGTCGACGCTCTCAGTCAGAAGTCTATGGGTAGTCTGGCTCATTTGGAGGAAGATCAGAGGTCGTTGGCTCGGGAGGTTTGTCAATTGGCTAGTCTGGGGGTTTGTCTCTCGACCTCTGACGAGGGGAAAGTCATGGTGCATAATGGGGCAGAATCATCACTTGTAGCGGAAGTCAAGGAGAAGCAGTTTATTGATCCAGCATTGGCGCAGTTGAGGGAGGTAGTTTTGAATAGCAAGACTTCGACATTTTCACTCGGGAGCGATGATGGTATTTTGAGGTGCCAGGGAAGGTTATGTGTTCCTGATGTGGATAATCTTCAGGAGAGGGTGATGGCGGAAGCTCACAATTATAGGTATTCCATGCACCCAGGTTCTACGAAAATGTAGCAAGATCTCTGGGAAATTTATTGGTGGAGCGGTATGAAAAGAGGTGTGGCAGACTTTGTATCTAAATGTCTGAATTGCCAGCAGGTGAAGGCTGAGCATCAGAGGCCTGGTGGGTTAACTCAGTTTATGGAAATTCCAATATGGAAATGGGAAATAATAAACATGGATTTAGTGGTAGGGTTACCTCGCACTCAGCGCAAGTTTGACTCGATTTAGGTGATAGTGGATCGACTCACGAAATCAGCTCAATTCTTACCGGACAAGTCCACCGATACTGCAGAACAGTATGCTCAGTTCTATACCAAGTAAATAGTCAGGCTTCATGGTACTCCAGTTTCTATTATCTCATACCGATGAGCCCAGTTCACGGCTAATTTTTAGAGGAAATTTCAGCAAGGTTTGGGTACTCAGGTAAATATCAGCACAACTTTCCATCCGCAGACTGATGGTCAGGCAGAGCGGACTATTCAGAAGCTTGAAGATATGTTACGGGCTTTTGTGTTGGACTTCAAGGGTAGTTAGGATGATCATTTACCGCTTATCGAATTTGCTTACAGTAACAGCTTTCACGCTAGTATTCAGATGGCCCTATTTGATGCATTGTACGGAAGAAGGTGTAGATCATAGATTGGGTTGTTCGAGGTTGGTGAAGCAGAATTGTTAGGTCCAGATCTTGTACACCAGGCATTGGAAAAAGTCAGAGTCATTCAGGAGAGGATGAAGACTGCTCAGAGCCGTCAAAAAATACTATGCATACATTCGTCGAAGAGAATTGGAATTCCAAGTTGATGATTGGGTATTCTTGAAGGTATCTCCCATGAAGGGAGTGATGCGGTTTGGGAAGAAAGGGAAATTGAGCCCAAGGTATGTCGGGCCATATCGGATTGCTCAAAGGATAGGACAAGTGGATTATAAGTTGGAATTACCTCCTGAATCATCATTAGTGCACCCGGTGTTCCACGTGTCCATATTGAAGAAAGTGGTCGGAGATCCATTAGCCATCGTGCAGGTTGAGACTATTGAGGTTAATGAAGAATTATCATTTGAAGAGGTTTCTGTTTCTATTCTTGATAGTCAAGTCAGTAGATTGAGGAGCAAAAAAATTGCTTCAGTTAAAGTATTGTGGCGAAGTCAGCGCGTTGAGGAAGCCACGTGGGAGGCGGAAAATGAGATGAAATAAAGATATCCCCATTTGTTTGAATAAGTCTAGTAGTGATGTCATAACCCTCATCTCTATCTTCCCCTAATTGCCTTATTGTTGTAATATCCCAATGTGTGCTAAAATCGAACTTGCTGTTCTATTTGGGTAGTGTGAAACCCTTGAGGTAAATGAAAGTTTTGTGGAACGTATGTGTTAGGCAAGAGATTGATGGTAGAGTAGGTTGGTAATGATTAATTGAAATGAATATAGTATATTGGGGTGATTGGGTTGTATGGGACTCATTAAAACGATCAAGTTATATGCAAAATGTGAACCATGTGCAAATTTGTGGTATAAGAAGAAAAAGCTATGTGTAGTTGACAAAATGATTAAATATTTGCAAATTGTTGAGGTAACAACGTTGTGTGTGAGTTATTGGGTGATTAAAACTGTGTAATGGTGGTTGGAAATGTGTTTCGGGGGCTCTTTGACAGGTAGATAGGTCTAATTGCAAAGGGAACTCTGGCGAAATTTTTCTGAAATATTGGAGTTAGTAAAAATCTGGAAGTTGCACATCATTCTTTAAAAACTAAATGATTTCCAAAACCCTCATTCGAGGACGAATGATTTTAAGCGGGAGAGGATCTAAAGACCCATAAAATTTTCTTGTTTTAAAATAATGCCTGGATGCGGTCGAATCTGCGGATGGCATGTCAGGAATGCGATTGCATTCCTGTGTCGGGCTCCTATTTTTCTAATTTTAAAACCCGAACCCAGTTAATTAAAATACCCCTCCCCTTCATTTTTAACTATTTTTCTGAGATATTAGAGAGGAAAGAGTGGGTTCTAGAGAGATAAAGTCCCAACTTCATCAAATTGCTCTTCATTCATCACTCAAGCTTGGAACTAATCAAGTAGAACACAAATTTCTTCACTCTAAGAGGTAAGCTTCTACCCCATTAACCCTAAATTTCCAGATTGTTTTGTTAAAATGAAACATGGGTAGGATAGTTCATAAAGATGGGGTTAAGAATCTTGCATGCATGTACCCAATTTATCATAATCTAGTAAAGGAAAATAGGTTGGAGTAACCTTTCACTAAAAAGGGGTTATTTAATCTAAAAGGATACCTAGTGTTTGATAGAAAGCTCAAATGAGTTCAAGACATGTTCATGATTCCTAATTCTAAGTTTAAATGTGCCGAATTTTGAATCAGATTGAAGGTGCTAGAAGGTCCGGTGATTTGAGATAGAAACTGAGGAAAAATCCCGATTTGAGGTATGTATGGCTAACTTTAACCTTGTAGAATCCTTTTGTTGGGTCCGAACATACGGTATGTGTACCTTATTTGAAAATATGTGAATTGATTGTTCAAACGTGTTGAGACGTAAGATTCTATTCTCTGATTGTCCTAGTCGACTGCCATGCTACCGTGCTATATGAGGATGTGAAAAGTGTTTCGATGTGCTTATTTCATTATGTACAAAGCTCATAAATGCTAAAGGGTATCGATGTGAAAGAAGGTGTAATGAATGAAAGATGGTTGATGTGCCCAAGTGTGGGAATTTATATAATGGTTAAAATCCATGAGTGGAAAATAATGAAAAAAAGGGTATTGTGAAATGATGTAAATGAGTTGAACGATTTTGGCAACACCGTGTACATGAATTACTACTTGATGAGAGTTATGGTGCCTTGGGCCCAAATCAATAAATTTGTTGATATTAACTTGTGATTCCTTCAAATGATAATTCTTATGATGTAATTTCTTGTGGTTGCTGCAACACGAAGTAATAAGCGTGATGAGGCGTGAGGTAATAAGGGTGATCGAGGTAATAAGGGTGGCCGAGGTAATAAGGGTGGAATGTGATCATTGACAATACTGAAATGAAAATCTATGAGCTCTTGAATATGTTAATGTTGAAAGGGGAAAAGGAGAGATTGTGCAGTTCGTTTGATTTTGGTTGTTTCTTTCCACGTGCATTGAATTATTGGTTCTATTTCTTTCTCTTAATTGTGCATTGTTTAAATGTACTTGAGATAAAGTTTGTTTATACATACTAGTACTATTCCACAGTACTAACGTCCCTTTTGCCGGGGGCGCTATATCTTTTATATGGATGTAGGTGGGTCCATATCAGGTTGCTCAGCTCGCCGTTAATGGTGCTTTCTCCTCATCCTTCTTCAGTTGTATTGGTGAGCCCCACTTCCTTTCGGGGCCATGTGTAGTTCATGCCACCTCCTTTTGAAGCATATTATGTATTGTAAGGTATAGCCGGGGCCTTGTTGCCGGCAAGTATTGTATAAACTCTTAGTACTCTTAGAGGCTTCATAGTCACTATGTGGGTGTATATATATATTTTGGGCAGTGGTTGTATTTGCTCGTAATCGTGGTTCGTATTGGAAAGTGTTGTATCTATTATGCATGTTTTGGGAAATCTAGGATAATGTACAATGAGGAAAAATTGGATTTTTTTGTGGAAATCATACACTTTTAAGCTTATCTCACTGCTTCACATAAATAACGGATGATATAAACACGGAGAAGCGCATTGGGTAGGAAAGGCAAATCAGGTTCGCTTGACTGGGGCCACCCGGTTGAGTGACGGTCGCGTCCCTCTATTTTGGGACGTGATATTTGGCCAATTAGTTTGTGAGATTGGATGTTTCAAATCCCATCCCCACTTTATGGTATTGAAGTACATGTAAAGCAGGGTGGTGCTAAGGAGGTTGTGATCGGTGATGAAGGTGTTATGTGGCTTCAAGGCCGAATTTGTGTTCCAAATGTTGATGGGTTGAGAGATTTGAACCTTCAGGAGGCTCACAGCTCGTGCTAGTACATTCACCCAGGTGTCATGAAGATTTACCGTCACTTGAAACATCACTATTGGTGGCGAAGAATGAAGAAACACATCTTTGCTTATGTATTTTGGTGTTTGAATTGCCAACAGGTGAAGTATGAACATTAGAAATCGGGTGGATTGACTCAGAGATTGGAGATATTAGAGTGGAAGTGGGAGCGGATCATTATGGATTTTGTGGTAGGCTTGCCGCGGACCTTATAGAAATATGACGCAGTCTGGTTTATTGTGGACAGGTTGACTATGTTTACACACTTCATTCCGATGGAGACTTCCTATTCTCCAGAGCGGTTGGCTCAGATTTACATCAAGAAGATTATCCGCCTGCACAGCGTGACCATTTCCATCATTTTTTACTGAGGCATCAAGTTCACATCTTATTTTTGGAGAGCCATGCAAGGTGAGTTGGTCACGCGGGTCGATGTGAGTACAACATTTTATCTTCGGACGGATGGACAGTCCGAATGCACCATTCAGATCTTGGAGGAAATGTTACGCGTATGTGTTATGGATTTTGGAGGTTCATTGAACCAGTTCTTACCTCTGGAAGAGTTCTCATACAACAACAACTACCATTTGAGTATTCAGATGGTGCTATATGAGGCCTTATATGGGAGGAGATGCTGTTCGCTGATTGGTTGGTTTGAGCCCATAGAGGCTAGGTTGTTAGGCACTGATTTGGTTCGTGATGCTATGGAGAAGTTTAAGGTGATTCAAAAGTGACTTCGCACATCCCAGTCTAGACAGAAGAGTTATGCGGACCAGAAGGTTCAAGATATGGCATATATGGTGGGTGAGAAGGTTCTTGTTCAAGTGTCACCTATGGAGGGCGTGATGCAGTTTGGAAAGAAGGGCAAGTTGAACCAGATTTTTATTAGGCCTTTTGAGATCTTAGAGGGAGTTGGGAAGGTTTCTTACAAGCTTGAATTCCCTCATAGCCTATCAGTGGTACATCCGGTATTTTACGTTTCCATGCTTCGAAAGTACCATTACGACAGCTTGTATGTTCTAGACTTTAGCATGATTCAGCTTGATAAAAATTTGGCCTATGAAGAGGATCCGGTGGCTATTCTAGCTCGGCCGAATATTGAGATCTAGAGTTTTCCTTCTATGAAAATGCATTGGAGAGGTCAGTTGATCGAGGCAGCTATGTGGGAGTCCGAGCCCGAGTCCGAGTCTGATATGCGGAGTAGCTACCACCACCTTTTTACCATTCCAGGAAATGTTTTATGTCCACTCGAGGATGAACGTTTCTTGTAGAAGTGGAGAATGTGACAATCTGATAGGTCATCTTGAGTAATAGCCTTTATTTTCGTATTTCGGAACCTCCATTAGCTTTATTTGATGTTTCTTGATTTGCATGTGTGGTTCGTATTTTTTTCAGGAAAGTTTTACATAAAAGTTTAAGGAAAAATTGATATTTTAACTTAAAATGGCATTTGAGTTAACCACGATCAACATTCTTGGTGAACGACCTCAGATCACTGTTTTAATGATTCTGGTAGGTTCGTATGATATTTTTGGACTTGTATTCAGTCTTGGTTGGGGTCCGAGGTGACCCGAGCACATTTCGGCGCATTTTGTGGTAAATCGTGAAAATGAACTTTATAATTTAAATCTTGAGTTTTAATGATTGATTATCGTTATTTGATGTTATTTTGATGATTTGAGCTAGCGAGCAAGTTTATATGATATTATTACACTTCTGTGCATATTCACTCTGGAGCCCGAGGGGCTCAGGTGAGTTTCGGATAGGTTTCAGACCGTCTTTGGACTTGTGCAACTACTGGTTTTCTTTTACTAGTGAGTTTCTCAAAATACAATTTTTGAAAGCTAGAGCTTGGCCTAGAGGCGGTTTTGTATAGCTTTTTATCCATACTTTATTGGTTAGTGAATTTTAACTTGTTTTGTTGTATTTCTAGAAACACCCACTGATTTTTTACCTCAACCTATGAATTTCATGGTGGGATATTTAGACCTCAAATTGAGGTTTGATTTTGAAACAAATCACATAACCGGGCTCGGGGATAAATGGGTAATCGGGTTTTTATCCGAATCTCGGGTTTTGGCCAAGCATACCCGGGGTTGACTATTGTTGACTTTTTCTAATTTTATTAAAGATTGAATCTTTTTCACTCATTGGTAGATTCTAAAGCTTATTTAGAATTATATGAACTATATTTTCATAGATTTGACTGATTTGGAGGCTAATACTACAGGAAAAGTCGTGGTTGAGCATTGATTTGGTTGCGGAGTACGGTAAGTGGCGTGGTTAACCTTGATTTGAGAGAAGTATTACTTTATTGATTTAATTGCTACTTTATTTATGTGTGGGGACGGTGTATATGCAAGGTGACGAGTGTGTATGCTTAGTCGTGGTTTAAACATGTGGGTTGGACATTTATTTATTGTTTTCAATTGTTTCATGCCTCTATTTGATTCAAGTTTATTGCTTCTTAAGATGATGTACTTGCTAATTGTGTTTACGTTTTTAATTCATGCCTTATCCGTTACATGCCTTGAATGCTAATTTATTCAATGTATACATGCCTTAATATACTACTTGTCTATATTTTCTATTTGACCTTGTATGCTATTAGATAACTACTTTTATTCGCTTTATGACTTTAATTGTGTAATTATTTCATTGCATTTTATTTGGATTACGTCGAAGTTAATTGTAGATTTTTTTATATATTATTATTTTGTGGGATCAGGTTTCTCACCATAACGATTATTGGTATTATTATATGGGATAAGGTTGCACGCCGCTACAGATGTTGTTATCATTGTTTGGGATTAGGTTTCATGCCACATTGGTAATTGAATATTTATATTTTGGATCTGGTTGCGCACTGCAATGGAGAAGTACCGTTATTTATATATTTGTGGATCGAGATACGCACCACAATGGAGAAGACATTATTTCTTTTTATAATTTTGGATTACATTGTGCGCCGCAATAGATAAGACATATTTGATTGCTTTGAGCTTTTATTTTCTGTGTCCGAGTTGAGATGAGGAAATTTATCTTTGGTGTCTTACATGGCCCCCTCTGTTATGTTATTTCTATTATAGTTTCCATGTTATTCTTGTTTACTTTGTTTTGTTGTTATTTTATTACATTCGTATATGTTTTAGTGAATGCCTTGTTATAGCCTTTGCACTACCTCGTCGAGGTTAGGCTCAGCACTTATAGAGTGCATAGGGTCGGTTGTACTCATGCTACTCTTCTTCCCTTCTTATACAGATTCTTGAGTTGGTCCAAACGACGATTAGTTGAGGTTTGATCAGATTAGATGATCACTGAGACTTGAGGTATAACTGCACGGGTTTTGCAGCCTTGAAGTCCCTTTCTGTATCTAGTTCTACTGTTTTTTTTTCAAACAGTTGCACTTTTATTCAAACCTTAGTTGTAGAACTTTTAGAATGCTCATGTACTTGTGACACCATATTTTGGGGTTGATTAGCTAGCGTTTGGATTTATCATATCTGTCTTTTTTTAAAACTCTACAACCTTAACCCTTATTGAATTGCTTTCTAATTGATTTTAAAATCATTAGTTGTGTACTAATATTGGCTTTCCTAACAAGTGGACGACAATCGACATACATCCCAGAGGGTGGGACTACGGGTTGTGACATGGTGTAAGGTTATGCTGGTCCAAGCCTGCAGATCTCGTAGTTGCAAGGTTTGGCTCGCATTTGTGAGCTTGTTTTTCCTATCAATGGATCGCATTTACGATAAATGGGTTGGGCAGGGTGTCCTCAAATTTGTGACGAAAAGTTCCCTTTTGTGAATGTTGGTCGGTCGTTTTTGCCAACATTTTTGTTGCATTTGCGATCACTGAGCATTTAGAAAAGCTTCGTATATGCATAGCAATTATCCGCATTTGCGAAGGTGGGTATTTTGCATTTGCAATAACTATGTGGCATTTGCGATTACAATGGGTGTAATGCACTGAATGCATTTGCGATCAGTGTGTCGCATTTGCGGACATGACACTTGTAGTGTTCTTATATTTGAGATCTGTAACTAGGTAAAAGAGGGTAAATGGGACTTAGCTCATTTTACACTATTTCTCCATCCCAAACATTTTAGAGGCGATTTTTGAAGTAAGCAACTCTAATTCATTTTCTATTATTCCCTATTACTTTTCATGATCTTTTAACATCAAATATATGAATTCCATGGTAGAAATTAGGGGTTTAGTATAGTATTTAGAAATTTTATGAAATTGAGATTTAGACCACGAATCGAGGTTTGATTTTGAAACAAATCACATAATCTCGAATTTCGACCAAGCATGCTCGAGGTCGACTTTTGTTGACTTTTTAAATGATCAAAATTGAACCTTTTTTATTCATGGGTAGTTTCTAAAGCTTATTTTGAGTTGTTTGATTGATAATTGGCTAGATTCGGTTGGTTCGAAGGCTTCTTCAAAAGGCAAAGTTGTTAGTGGTTGTTGATTTGGTTGCATAGTGAGGTAAGTGTCGTTGTTAACTTCGACTTGAGGAAATTAGGACTTGTTTGTTTATTTGATACATGAGTCTCGTGCGGGGACAACGTATATGAAAGGTAACAAGTATATATGCATTGTCATGGGTTAAACCATACAGGTGAAAATTGTCTCATTGTACCGTGTTATTTCATATATTGTGTCTTCCATGCCTTAGTTAAATTTTTACTCTTTCACTTTTGGTTTTCGTATTTATTGCTTATTTTGAAGTAGCAGTTATAATGAATGTAAAATTTACTTATTCTAGCACTGTGGTTGAATTTGAAATTTGCTTCCCACTTTGCTTGACACTTTGGGTTATTATTGTTACTTGGTGAGGAAGAGTGAAAAGCACGAAGGTTATTGTCGTGCCTTATTTGTATATTATTATCATTGATTGAGTGAATGTGAGAATTAAAGTACGAAGGGTGATGTCTTGCACTTGATTACTTTATTATGACTATCATCTTAGGATGAGAGTAAAAGCACGAAGGATGATGCCATGCCATTAAATTTATCATATCATGTGAGGAAAAGAGCAAAAACGTGAAGAGTGATGATTTGCCATTGCATTAATTATATTATATAGTGAGGATGAGAGTAAAAGCATGAAGGGTGATACCGTGCAATTTGATGATTTCATTATTTTTACTTGGTTCTTTGATTGTGAATTCAACTTGGTGATTCGTTTCTTATTTTTGAAAGAGAACAATATGTGATTTTGTACTTACTGTTCCGGTTGTTTCTCCCTTTTAT
Organism: Nicotiana paniculata; assembly: GCA_005239505.1. Lineage (NCBI taxonomy): Eukaryota > Viridiplantae > Streptophyta > Magnoliopsida > Solanales > Solanaceae > Nicotiana > Nicotiana paniculata. Next base: position 12,947 of record ML366967.1, on the reverse strand, counting down.
ATGTACCCCTCCCCATGATTACTTTTAAATACTTGACTTGTCATTTCTATTACTTTATGTATATATTTGCACAGGTTTTAGTAGTTGTGTTGTCTTAGCCTCGTCATTATTTCATCGGGGTTAAGCTCGATACCTACTGTGTACATTGGGTCATGTATACAGTCGAAATCGAGTTAGCATACCTCGAGGCCATCATAGCTCGAGGTCAAGACTTTTTCGCACACTAGTTTGATACATCCTACTTCCTTAATTTATACGTTTGTTTTTTTGGTTATCCGTTAGTATTGGACCAAATCACGTATCTTTAAGACCAAAATACAAAATAAATTGTTACTCGGGTTTCAGGGTAAACAGTTCGGCACCCACCGTGGGGCCTAAAGATAATAGTGATTGTTTCAATGCTGGTTTTGATAACACATGTTATTCTCACGCGTGTTCTTGTCAAAGATTCTTTGTTTTAAGGTTAAAACATGTCAAACTCACAAAACACTCTCATACACAACAATGATGGTCTTGTATTTCATGGGGAAAACAATAATATAGTTGTTCCAGGAACCGATGTACCGCCGCTTAACCCCGGGGAAGTGCCGATTTCAAAACCGGTCGATGTTAGTTCACATATTTCTTTGAATGCGGACTTGGGCGCAGACCTTGGAGGAAGTATACGCGAGGAAGTCTGACCTGGTGGTCAAGGAACAAAGGGTGTAGGAGACGGGGGAGTTAGCCTCCAGGTAATATTTGAGATGCTACAAGCTGAGCAATCGCTCAGCTACGAAGTCAACATAAAACTCCGAGTGTGGTTGAACCAGAAATCACTCGCCGTAATGATACGGTGCGGAATGGTCGAACGGTAACAGATTGGGGAGCTACCCTACAATCATGAAAATGCTCGAAGAGCTCACCAAAAGAATCGAGTTGGGATAAAAGAAGATCGAAGATAATGACAGAAATGTGGAGACATACAACTCTTGAGTCGATCAAATACCAGGGGAACCCCCGATCTTAAAGGGTTTGGATTCAAAAAAGATCGTGCAGAAGCCTTTTCTTTAGAGCGCAGTCCCGAAGTCCATTCCAAAGAAGTTCTGCATGCCGGATATACCGAAGTACAGCAGAACCACCGGTCCTAATGAACATATCACTACCTACACGTGCGGTATGAAGGAAAATGACTTAGAGGACGATGAAATCGAGTCCGTATTTGTTGAAAAAAGTTGGGGAAACTCTATCAAAGGGAGCAATGATTTGGTATGACAACTTGCCACCGAACTCGATCGATTCATTTTCCATGTTAGCTGATTCTTTTGTGAAGGCGCACGCCGGGGCCATAATAGTTGCAACGAGGAAATTAGATGTTTTCAAGATAAGACAAACAGACAACGAGATGCTGAGGGAGTTCGTGTCCCGATTTAAAATGGAGAGAATGGAGTTACCACCAGTTACGGATGATTGGGCCGTTCAAGCTTTCACACAAGGGTTGAATGAGCGAAGTTTGGTATGATCACGACAGTTGAAGCAAAATCTGATCTAATATCCTTTATGTTACATGGGCAGACGTACATAATCGTTATTAATCAAAGATCAGGGTCGATGATGACCAATTGGGATCCCCTTCTGGGTCAGTTCACCCGAACAGATTGGAAGTAAAAGCCTCGATGGATACTGATAGAGAACCAAGGTCAAACAGAGAGGGTATCAGCAATATGTCACAGATCGAAGAAACAACAGTTCGGGATGCAATCCTCCCTGTAATCATCAAAGAAATCATGAGGGGAAAAATCCTCAGGGAATTTTGAGTAAGAATTGTTTTTATTAACATACTGACCCCGCAGAAGCGCCTCAGTTATCATAGTATAATTTTAGTGTCTATGCATTGGGGATTGTGTCGTCTATCGGGAGAATCAAAGGCACTGGGTGGACTAGACCTATGCAAACTGATCCTTCTCAGAGAAACCCAAACTTGATATGTAAATATCATGGTACACATGGCCATAGGACCGAATATTGCAGATAGTTGAGGGAAGAAGTAGCTCGATTGTTCAACGAGGGTCATTTTCGAGAGTTTCTCAGTGATCGGGCTAAGAATCATTTAAGGGAAAGAGAATCAAACAGAAAGCACGAGCAATAAGAACCTCAGCATGTTATCCACATGAGCGGGGTCGACATCCCAAGAGGACCTGTCTTCAAACGGACCAAAGTATCAATTACAAGGGAAAAACGGACTCGAGACTACATGCCCGAAGGTACCCTTACATTCAACGACGAGGAGACAAAAGGACTCTCTCAGCCACACAACAATACCTTGGTAATTTCTACTTTGCTAAATAAAATTCAAGTTAAACGTGTTCTTGTCGATCCAGGTAGCTTGGCAAACATAATCAGGTCGAGGGTCGTAGAGCAACTTAGACAGCTAGATCAAATTGTACCTGCATCTCGAGTCCTAAACGACTTCAACATGGCTATTGAAACAATAAAGGAAGAAATAATCCTACCAGTGAACATAGCCGGGACCATCTAGGACACAAAATTTCATGTCATTGAAGGTAACATGAGGTACAATGCATTGGCCGGAAGACTATGGATACATAAGAGGGTGGTACCGTTGACCCTTCACCAAATGTTGGAATTCCCAACAATAGATGGTGTGAAAACAGTTTACGGGGAACAACACACAACAAAGGAAATGTTTGCAGTCGACGAGGTGACACCGACACTGGAACCTTCGACCTCAGAAAAATTAAACATAAAAGACAAAAAGATGTCTAAATAGCAATCACCATCCCCAATCTCGATCGAGTTAGAGGAACAGGTAATCAAAGAAGAACAAGAGGATTTCCTAACTCCTCGAACCAGATGCAAACAAGTCAATGGTCGAGGAGCTGGAACATGTGATACTGATCGAGCATCTTCCCGAGCGAAAGGTATACTTGGGAACGGGATTAACCCCTGAACTCAGGAAAAAACTCATTTAATTCCTTATAGATAACATAGATTGTTTTTCTTGGTCCCATTTAGACATGACAGGGATCCCACCGGAGATAACAACACATCGACTAAGCCTCGACCCCAGGTTTAAACCAGTGAAATAAAAGTGAAGGCCCCAGTTCGAGGCAAAACATGCATTCATAAAGGACGAGGTAACTAAGATTCTAAAAATAGGTCCCATTAGTGAAGTAAAATATCCCGAAATGGTTAGCCAATGTAGTCGTAGTGCCTAAGAAATGGAACAAACTTAGAATGTGCGTGGATTACAAGGATTTGAACAAGGCATGCCCAAGAGACTTTTTTCAACTGCCTAATATCGATCATATGATCGACGCCACGGCCGACCACAAGATCCTTATCTTTCTCGATGCCTACTCCGGGTACAATAAAATTCAAATGAACCTGGAGGACCAGGAAAAAGGCCTCATTTATCACCAAGTATGGAGCGTATTATTACAATGTAATGCCTTTCGGGCTAAAATATTTAGAAGCTACATACCAATGCCTACTTAACAAAATGTTTGAGGAACAAATAGGTAAATCAATGAAAGTTTACATTGACAATATGTTAGTTAAGTCCCTTTGCGCAGATGAATATTTAACTCATTTGCAGGAAACATTCGAAATCTTGAGAAATTATAACATGAAGCTCAACCTAGAAAAATGTAACTTTGGGGTTGGTTCGGGAAAATTCCGCGCTTCATGGTGTCAAATAGGGGGATCGAGGTCAACCCTGAAAAAATTAAAGCCAACGAAGGCATCATCATTGTGGAAAATGTAAACGCCGTACAGTGGCTAACCGGACGGACAACCGTTTTGGGTTGATTCATCTCGAGGTCGTCAGATTGAAGTCACAGGTTCTTTTCCTTACTCAAAAATAAAAATGATTTTGCATAGACCTTGGAATGTCAACAAGCACTGGAGGAATTAAAGCGGTACCTATTGATCCCACCTCTGCTCCACACCCCAAAGGCGGATGAGAAGCTACACTTTTACTTGGATGTGTTCGAAGTAGCGGTAAGTGGTGTACTAGTTCGAGAAGAGAGATGTATGAAATTTCCTGTTTATTACGTAACTCGAACCTTAGGAGATACTGAACTAGGTACGCACACTTAGAGAAGTTCACACTTGCATTAATAAGCGCATCTAGAAAACTAAAGCCATATTTCCAGTGTCACCCCATATGTGTGTTAAGCACTTATCCTCTCCGAAATGTTTTAGACAAGCCCGAGCTATCGGGCGGATTGGCCAAATGGGCGGTCGAACTTGGCGGGTACGATATCAAATATTAACCCCGAATGACCATCAAGTCTCAGATCTTAGCTGACTTCGTGGCCTATTTTATGCCAAACCTCATACCCGAAGTGGAGAAGTAACTTCTACTAAAATCGGGTACGTCATCGGGGGTATGGACCCTCTTCACGGACGGAGCCTCGAATGTGAAAGGGTTTAGGCTGGGCATTGTTTTGAAGCCACATATGGGTAGCACTACTAGGCAATCTATCAAAACTTCTAGGTTGACTAATAATGAGGTCGAGTATGAGGCCATGATTGCAGGTCTCAGGCTAGCTAAAATCTTGGGGGCAGAAGTAGTTGAAACTAGGTGTGATTCTCTGTTGGTGGTGAACCAAGTGAACAAAAGCTTCGAGGTTCGGGAAGATAGAATGCAATGGTATTTGGAAAAGTTATAGGTGACATTGCACCGCTTCAAGGATTGGACCCTAGATCATGTTCCTCAAGAGAAAAATAGGGAGGCCGATGCACTTGAAAATTTAGGGTCATCGATCGAAGAAGACGATATAGTCTCGAGAACTGTCGTCCAATTATCGAGATTTGTGGTCGAGGAGGGTCACGCCGAGAAAAATTCCACAAGATTGACTTGGGATTGGAGGAATAAATATGTTGAATATTTAAAGCACAGAAAGCTCCCTTCGGACCCTAAAGAGTCGAGAGCCCTACAAGCTAAAGTAGCCCGATTTACATTGGATGAAGATGGAACGTTGTACGGAGGAATTTCGATGGACCATTGGCAGTATGCTTAGGACCGGGGGACACCTATTATGTTCTGCAAGAAATCCACAAAGGTACTAGTGGGAAATACTCCGGCGCTGACACTTTGATTCACAAAATTAGTAGAGATGGGTACTATTGGGCTAGCATGGAAAAAGACACTAGGGAGTTTATTCGAAAATGCGATAAATGCCAAAGGTTTGCACCAATTATCCATCATCCCGGAGAACAACTCCATTCAGTCCTATCCACGTGGCCATTCATGAAATGGGGGGTGGACATCTCCGCCCCCTACCAAAGACACCATGTAAAGCTAAATTCATTTTGTTTATGACTGACTACTTTTCTAAATGGTTGGAAGCACAGGCCTTCGATAAGTTAAGAGAAAAAGAGGTCATAGACTTTATATGGGATCACATCATGTGTCGGTTCGGGATACCCGCTGAAATCGTATGCGACAATGGGAAGCAATTCATCGGCATCAAAGTAACAAAGTTCCTCGAAGAACACATAATAAAAAGGATCTTATCGACACCATATCACCCAAGTGCAAACGGATAGGTCGAATCCACTAACAAGACAATTATCCAAAACTTGAAGAAAAGGTTGAGTGACGCTAAGGGGAAATGGAGACAGGTTCTTCCTGAGGTCCTTTGGGCATACCAAACGTCATCAAAGTCCAGCACGGGGGAAACTTTGTGCTCTTTGGTATATGGCTCCGTGGCCTTAACTCCAGTCGAGTTCGGAGAACCTAGTACCAGATTTTGGCATGCAACAGAGGAATCGAATCATGAGCCTATGAACACTAGCCTCGAGCTATTGGATGAAAAATGAGAAGTCGCGCTTGTTCGGATGGCCGCACAGAAGCAAAGAATCGAGAGATACTATCACAGAAGGGCCAACCTTCGCCACTTCGGAATCGGGGACTTAGTTCTAAGGAAAGTCACCTTAAATACTCGAGACCCAAACGAGGGGAAACTAGGCCCGAGTCGGGAAGGTCCATATCAATTTATTGGTATCCTCGGAAAGGGATCTTACAAACTCGACACGATGGAAGGAAAACAATTACCAAACAATTATAATATATCACTACTCAAACGATATTATTGCTGACGTATGGCTTCCTCCTTTTTTCCATTTGTATTCGAGACTAACTCATTGCAGACGTTCGATCGAAAACATCGAGGGAGCCCTTTTACACGAAGACCTTAGGTTTTAAAGCACGTGTTGCACTCTTTTTTCCTTAGATCGGGCTTTATCCCAAATGGTTTTTTCGGCGAGGTTTTTAACGAGGCAACAACTATGTGCTATTTAAGGAGAATTCAACAGTATCCAAGGCTTCTTTACGATGAACCTTGAATACTGGGGGTAATCACCTCTCGGAGGCTATCTTTTCAAGAAAAATACTTCACGCCAAAGAGGGCCTCGCTAGGAAAACTTTGTAATGGGCCAAACGGTCGGATGAACCGTGTCCATAAGGAATAACCGAGACTCAATGGAAAAATATGTACGCATGTATGAATTATTCAAAGAAGCATTCTTTCTATATTCAAAACCTTGTGTCTCAAAGAAATTTGCCACTATACGGGCTCTATACTTGTGATACTCTGTGAGAAACGGCTAAAGATCCAAAACACAAATACACCAATACTCGAGGGCTATCATCGATAGTCAGCACATTCGAGTTATCTAAACTCAAATGCGTAAGACCTCAAAGAGGCATCCCCCGACGTAAAGGCCAAGGACATGACACTCGTGGAAGTTCGAAATTTAATCAGGAAACAAGTCCAACAGGCACACTCGAAGGCTACGGCCATACTAAAGGCTACGGCTGAAATAATGCGGCTTAGAGACGTCCGAATTCCACAATTCATACATTCCTTTTAATTCTCAGAAAATCGGTTAAATAAAGGCTACCCTCAGCAAAACAACCAAAGGGCATCTAAAATCAGTCTTCAAGAAACCTCAAGAGGTATCAAATTATTTACATATGAACTTGTGCTAAGGCACTAAAAATAAAAGGGTTTTGATCGACACTAAACCCTCAAAAAATCCAATGGTTAAAAGATGCATGCCAAGGCATAAACATAAAGAAATTTTTAATTAAGTCTTTTCAGTCGAAAAGGAAAAATAATAGCCATATCCTAAAGGCCATATCGGCCCAATCTAAAAGAACCTAAGGATCCCACCATCCCGATCTCGCACAAAGTCAACTTAAGCATAGCTCGAGGATTCACCAAAAAACCTTAAGAGGTATTCTATCGTAAGGGTTTATTTTACTCTGAGTCTTAGCTGATGCTCACTCAATTATTGAAGTTATGACATCAAAATCTAATTCTTCACAAAATGAAAATGAAGCAAAACCTTACCGAAAATCGGAGATGAAGCGGAAAGGAAAGGAATTATTTATATACATGAGGAATATTTACAATGCCCACATGGAGCCTTACACAAAATAAAAAGGGAAAAATTCATAAAGGCGTAATCTACTTTAGGAGCTGCATCTTCGGTAGCCACACATTCAAGAAACTCCCCCTCGAGGGCTTCATCCTTGTCACCTCCACTCTAAGAACCACTAGCAGAGCCTTTGTCGTCGGAAAGAAGAGCGACAACCTCATCCTCTTGAGCTTTTGCCTTTTAAATCTCAGCTGAGAGATCAAACCAATAGGTATGCACTTCCTTGAGAGTCTCTCTCTGAGATTGTCTTCTGGCATGGTCGACAGCGCATAACAACATGACTTTAGCAGTAGTAGAGATCACATGTGCCCGAATGTTGGCAGCCTCGACGTCACCTCGATAAGAGGCCACAAATTCCTCTGCCTCAGATTTAGCCTTTTCGAGTTCGGTGGCCGACTTAGCTTCGAGCTCCTCAATATTCTGGCTCCAGGCCAAGCTTTCTACCTTCAGGTTGTGAAGTTGACATTCAATCGAAGTCAACTCGTAACGACCCTACCGGTCATTTTGAGCTCTAGCGCATCGTTCGGCGGTTTCAGGCTGTGAGCAGCTTCGTTTCAGGTATTATGTCTCGTGGGCGTGGTCAGAATTGAATTTCAGGAAGTTTAGAGTTGGTTTGAAAGAAAATTCTCATTTCAGAAGCCTTAAGTTGGTGAAATCAACTAATATTGGAAATTTGAGTAAACGATCTCCGAATCAGGATTTGAAGGTTCCAGCAGGTTTGTATGATGATTTCGGACTTCGGTGTATGTCCGGACCGGGTTTCGGATAACTTGGAAACATTTCGGCGTATATCGTGGAAGTTATCATTTTAAAAGTATTTCATGAATTTGGGGTTGAAGTGCATATCATTGAGGTTGATGCGGTATCCGAGTCTAGGAATAGCTCCATATGGTTGTTCTGGAATTGGGAGCACGATCGAAATTGAATTTGGGTGTCTGTAGGTCATTTTGGAGTCATTTGGCTAAAGATAGAAATTTGAAGGTTTTTGGGAAATCCGGCCGAAAGTGGAAGTTTTGATATCAAGGTCGGAATTCGATTCTGAAAGTTGGAGCATGTCCGTAAGGTTGAATACGACTTGTGCGCAAAATTTGAGGTCAATCGGGTGTGCTTTGATAGGGTTCGATGTCGGATGTAGAAGTTTGAAATTCTAAGTTCTTAAAGACTTGGATTTGAGTGCGATTCTTGATTTCGGCGTTGTTTGATGTGATTTGAGGGCTCGAGAAAATCCGTGTCATGTTTTGGGACATTTTGGTATAATTAGACGGTGTCCCGGGGGCCTCCGGTGGATTCCGGGTGTTTAACGGATGAAAGTTCAAGTTGGAATAAGGGCTGAACTGCTGTCATCTGGTTCAACCGCACCTCTGAGGCTTTGACTGCAGGTGTAGCTTGGGAGTCGCAGGTGCGAGTATGGTCTTGGCTTGGCTGGGAACCACAGGTGCGATGGACATTCCGCACCTGCAAAGCCGGAGGTGCGTGCAGTGGGGGCGCATGTGTGATTTGGCTGAAATTGAGGGCAACCGCAGGTGCGAGGGGATTTGGTCGCACCTGCGAGATCGCAGGCGCGGTGGAAGGACCGCAGGTGCGGAAGTTGCCTGGGCAGAATGTTTTAAAAAACTCGGGATGAGCCATTTCTCTCTCATTTTTCTTTGAGTTGAGACGATTTTTAGAGAGCTTTTCAAGGGAGGTTTCACCAAGCATCAAGAGGTAAGTTGTTCTACTTGTTTCTAAAGTCAAATACAAGATCTTGCATGGATTTTTGAGCATGAAATTGGTAGGAAAATTGGGAGATTTTGAAGAAACCTAGAATATGGAAAATTTGGATCTTTAACCACGAATTGAGCATGAATATTTGAGTAAATTATATATTTGAGTTGGTAAGGCTGTGGGTAGGATGTATCTTCGAGAATTTCAGATTTCCGGGCACGTGGGCCGGAGGGCATTTTGGTCATTTCTCCGAGCAGGGTTGGGAAAGTATATAATCTGAATTTGTTATGAGTATTAGGATGAATTTTTATTGCTTTGTCATTTATGTAGTAGTTTCGGGGCGTTGTGCGTCCATTGGGGTCATTGGAAGGGATTGGAAGCCAATGTTGGAATTTCAGAGCGAGGTAAGTCTCCTTTCTAACTTTGCTTGTTTAAGGTGTTGTAAGGACCCGTAAAATTTTCTTGTTTAAAAATAATGCTGAGCAAGTCCCCGAGTTGTTTTATTGTGGGAATCTTTGAAATACACTTGAACTGAGTAAAAAGTACCCCGAGACTTGAAGAATGTGATTTTCCAGAAAATAGGTGCTATGCGACGCACTATGCGATCGCACAACATGTATGCGGACCGCATAATGGTCGCATATCTAGGCCGAATACTGCCCCATTTGAAATCAAATATGCGGTCCAGTATGCGATCGCACAACGTGTATGCGGATCGCACAATTGGTCGCATACCTGGGCAGTGTGTTCTGGATTTTTGGCCCATCTTGAGGGCCATTATGCGGTCAGATCTGCGAACCGCACGTCAGGAATGCGATCGCATTCCTGTGTGGGGCCCTTTTTTTCTAATTTTTAAAACCTGTCCTCAGTTCATTAAAACACCCCTCCCCTTCATTTTTAACCATTTTCTGAACAAAATCAGAGAGATGGGAGAGAGGGTTCTTGAGAGAGAGAGCTTCATCTTTACCAATTGGATTTTCAAAGTCACTCAGGCCAAGAAATTTTGAGTAATCATCTTCTTCTTCATTCTAACAGGTAAGAATCCCCAAACCCTTTTCATTTGTTCTCTAATTTTAAACAAAAGGGGGACTCTCATGAATTGATTCTTGAAAATATAAGTTTATACCTTGCATGCATGTTCATTAGTGTCCATAATCTAGTAAGAGGAAGCAGATTGGGGTAAGGTTCACAAATAAGGGGTTGGAAACCTAAGGGGGGAGCATATAGCAGTTGATAAATGCTTAAAAGGGGTTCAAGTTGTATGCAGGGCTCTCGATTCTGAGTTGAATATGTTTAATTGTGAACTAGATTGACGGTACTAGTCGGTCCGGTGATTTGTAAGTAAAAGTGGAAAGGAATTTCAACCCCAGGTATGTATGGCTAACTTTAACCTTTGTAGAATCCTCTTGTTGGGTTCGAGTATGTGGTATGTGTACCTTGTTTGGAAATATGTGAATTGACTATTTAAACTTGTTAAGACGTGAGACTTTACTCTCTGACTCTTCCTGGTTGATTGTTATGCTACTGTGCTGTATGAAGTTGTAAAAGGTGCTTGATGGGTAATGAGCGAAAGATTGATAATGTGCTCAAATGTGGGAATGTGTAAAACAGTTGAAAGTCATATGTGGAAGTGAAAAAGAGTATTGTGAAACACTGTAACTGAATTGTGCGAATGTGGCAACACCATGTTCATGAAATTTCTACTTGATAGATGTTATGGTTTCTTGGGCCCAAATAAATGAGTCGTTGATATGAATTTGTATTCCTTGATTTGGTGATTCATGTGATGCACCCTTTTGTGATTGTGCTATGAATTAAAACTGTCAGGCGGGGTCGGGTTGCGCGAAGCAACACGAAGTAATAAGGATGATGGGCTGTGGTGATAAGGGTGGCCGAGGTAATAAGGATGAAATGTGATCGTTATCACTGCTGAAATGAAAATCTATAAGCTCTTGAATATGATGATGTTGAAAGGGGAAAAGGAGAGATTTTGCATCTTGTTTGATTTTGGTTGTGTCCTTCTATGTGCATCTATTAATTGGTTCTATCGTTGCTCCTTAAGTGTGTATTGCTTGATTGTACTTGGGATAAAGTTTGTTTATACATACTAGTACTATTCCATAGTACTAAAGTCCTTTTTGCCGGGGGCGCTACATCTTTTATATGGATGTAGGTCGATCCATAGCAGGTTACTCAGCTCGCCGTTAGTGGTGCCTTCTCCTCATCCCTTTCAGTTGTATTGGTGAGCCCCACTTCTCTCGGGGCCATGCGTAGTTCATAACATCTCCTTTTGAGAATACTATGTATTGTAAGGTATAGTCGGGGCCTTGTTCCTGGAAAGTATTGTATAAGTCCCTAGTACTCTTAGAGGTTTCGTAGACAAAATTTGGGTGCATATGTATATTGTGGGTAGTGGTTGTATTTGCTCGTAATCATGGTCCGTATTGTGAAGTATTGTATCTGCTATGTATGTTTTGGTAAATCTTGTATAATAATGTGAAATAAGGAATAATTGGATTTATTGTGGCAAGGGCAGTGTCCCGTAAAGGGGCATTTGTACCACCAAACTCTTTTGCCTTCTTTGTCGAAATGTTGACACCAGTCATGTTCTTCCATGACGGTTTGTATATTCCAGAAAAGTTCTCTTTCAGGGTCAGGGTCAGGATATCGACTTCATAGAGATAATCATATTTTTTGGACAAGGTCTTATATAGAGTAGGAGACATATTCATTTTTGCTAGGGAAGAGGATGATGGAAACGACTCAGACATATTTAGTAAACTGTTCCTCCCTCCGAAAGGATGGGCTGGATCTGATACCACAGTAGGATGAACAGAGCAAGAGACTCCAAGTAAGAAAAGTATATCATAGATACGAAAGTTTTCCTACATAAGGGTTGGCTATTGCCAAGCTACACTAACATTTAATTTGCTTGTAGTCGCAACAGTTTTCCTACCAAAGGGACGACTTGCCAAGCTACACAACTCGGAAAACTGTTGTACTACAATCAACCCAACTGTTAAAACTCAGAAAAAATTCATACTACAACAAGCTAACTTTCTTAGAGTATTCTTACTCTATTTTCATACATGGACCTTTATATAGGACTAGGAGTTTATTACAAGACAAACTTACATTAAAATAAACCTATATTACATGGCAAACCTATCTACAAGTGGGACCCTTTTTACATGTGAAGGACCTTTAGGCAAAGCCACTAAAAACTACTGAAAACATGTGAAATAGGTGAGATACACATGGTTTAGCATGTGAAAGTTTGTGGGAACATATGAAAGCATGTGAAAAAATAGTGTGCTGCATGTGATGAGACATATAGAGGCATGTGGAAGCATGTGAATGTGGGACCCAGATGGTTTGGAAGGATGTGGAATTTTGTCTTGGCATGGGTAGATGATTTTTTAGGGTTTTTTGGTAGGTAATGTGGGATTATGGTGAGATTAACAAGGATGATTATCTTCCATTGATTTTATCTGTTTGTCTTCTAGGAATCTTTTCGTAGATCTTGTGTAGTAATGCCTGGAACTCGATGGTTCTTCTTCTCTATGTTCCTTCTCTTTTGGATTAAGGGATGTGATCCGCAACCTTAATCTGGAGATGTCATTAGTGATTTTTTCCTGGATGATTTCATACGGAGTTTGATATTCTTTTGCTGCTTCTCGGACTTTTTCCCAGTAAGGATGAGTACTGGTATAATTCCAGCTTGCCCAATCTTTTGGCCATATTTCTCTCGGGATGCACCTATTTTGTTGGAAGATAATTCTTTGTGCTTCACT
>ML366966.1:0-34983 GCA_005239505.1 Nicotiana paniculata | reverse complement strand
TTCTATTTAATAAAATGATAGTGATAAGGGTGGACATGCGAAATAAATGATAGTGATAAGGGTAGACATGCGAAATAAATGATAGTGATAAGGGTGGATAAGGGAAATAAATGATAGTGATAACGGTGGACAGGGAAAATAAATGATAGTGATAAGGGTGGACATGTAGGATCGGGTTGCACGCCGCAACAAAAAGTGATAAGAGATGATACTTATGTTTTATTGGATTTCAAAAATGTTTTGTTGGTTTTTGAAACTCAAGGATTTGAAACTTATTGTTTTACTCTATTGTTTCTCATATTATGCACATACTGTTGTGTTAATGTAAAGTTTGAAAATTTATGGGAGATCTTGGTTACAGCTGAGGCCTGGAATAGGCAACTGAGTTATTTGATTGATTGTTGCAGTTGATATTTTTTATTTGTGTAGAATTGTTTCCATGATCTATTATATATTTTGTTACAGGTTAAGTTATAATTGCCCCGCCTTAGCCTCGTCACTACTTCGTTGAGGTTAGGCTCGACACTTACTCAGTACATGGGGTCAGTTGTACTGATACTATACTCTGCACTCTTTTGTGCAGATCGAGGTACCGTCCAGCAGTAGAGATTTTTAGTAGCAACTATCCATTATCCGGAGACACGAGGTATATCTGTCGGCGTTCGCTGATCCCGATAGTTTTCTCTTAGTTCGTAGAGACTGTTTTTTTTATATTTTCTCAAAATGGTTATATTATTTCTTTCTGCCCATTATTTGTAGTATTATTTAGAAGTTCGTGAATTGTGACACCAGACCCTGGGGTAGTCTTAGAGTTATTTATGTGATTAGTTTGTGGCTCGGTTTATTTATTTGTTTAGTTATTTACACTTGGAGTTATTCATTGGAAACCATTAGTCTTAGTTTACTTTAACTTTATTTTATTGTTCTTAAGTAAGTAATCAAAGGAAAATAGCTAATTGAATTCTAACATTGGCTTGCCTAGCAAGTGTGGTGTTAGGCGCCATCACGATCCCTAAGGTTGGGAATTTGGGTCGTGAGAAGTTGGTATCAGAGCACTAAGTTGCTTAAGTCTCACAATTCACGAACAAGCTTGTTAGAGTCTGAAGGATCGGTACGGAAACATTTGTACTTATCCCTCAGAGGCTATCGAGTTAGGAAACAACTCCATTTGTATTTCTATTATATCGTGCGATTCTTGTTATCTCCAAAAAAACTGATTGAAATCTTCTATTCTCTCGCAGATGGAGAGAACCCGTGCTTCCTTTTCCGCTGACCAATAATCCGGTCTTCTAGCAGCAACAGTAGCTCCTACTAGGGGCACATGCCGAGGCCACTTCAGAGGCCGGGGCCGGGGTAGGACACAACCTGTTGCTCAGATAGCAGCCCCAACTACGGAGCCCCAGGTTGAGATTCATGAGGGGGTTCCCGCTCAGACCGCTCCAGCGGGGCCGGCTCAGGTCCAGAAGGGTTTATTTCCACCCCAGTGCTTCAGGATGCCTTGGTCCGTTGTAGGAATCATGGAGAGTGTGGCCCTGAATGGCACCCTCCCCGTGGCAGCGACCATATCTCGGGTTGGAGGAGGGATTCAGACTCCCGTTACTCATACTCCTGACCAGGCTACTCCTCAAGTTCATACCCCAGCAGCTAATCTGGTTAGGGTAATTCAGCTAGTTGTTGTAGTGCCCCCTGTTGATGGGGCAACTATGTCCACTGATGCTTTGTGGAGACTGGACAAGTTTATCAAGTTTTTTCATGTTCACTTCAGTGGTGCTACTTCAGAGGACCCTCAGGAATATCTGGATAGTTGTCATGAGGTGTTGCGTAATATGGGCATTTTGGAGACCAATGGGGTCAATTTTGCTGCTTTTCAGATGACTGGGTCCGCCAAGAAATGGTGGAGGGATTATCTGTTGACTAGACTAGTTGGGTCGCCTGCCTTGACCTGGGATCAGTTTTCTCATCTCTTTATGGAAAAGTTTTTGCCTGTTACTACTCAACAGGAGAAGCGTCGTCAATTTGAGCGACTTCAGCAGGGCAGCATGACAGTGACCCAGTATGAGACTCGTTTCGTGGATTTGGCTAGACATGCTATTCTTTTGTTGCCCACAGAAAGAGAGAGAGAGAGAGAGAGGGTCGGACGATTTATTGAGGTCCTTGCTCAGCCCATCAGGCTGCAGATGGACAAGGAGACAGGGACTGGGATTTCTTTTAAGGATGCAGCTAACGTGGCTAGGGGGGTTGAGTCAGTTCTCGGGATGGGAGGTTAGGGTCTGACAAGAGACCTCGCTATTCCAGTGGTTTCAGTGGTGCCTCTTCTGGAGGTGGGACTTCATTTAACAGAGGCTATTCTTCCAGGCCATTTCATTCGGAAATACAGGCTTTGCATGGTACTTCGGGTGGTCGTGGTTCTTATCTGCCTCCTTCTGCTCAGCCAGTCTACAGTGCTCCTTCAGCTCCTATTAGAGCACCTCCTCTGCAGAGTTTTCATCGTGGTCAGTCGGTTCGCCCGAGTCAGCTTACTTATCATGATGGATGTTTTGAGTGTGGTGAATATAGGCATGTCCGGAGGACTTGTCCGAAATATGCAGGTAATCAGTTCCAGCATCAGGGTTCTCGTGCTATAGTTTCAGCTCCAGCTCCAGTACCACCTGGCCAGCCAGCCAGGGGTATGGGTCAGCCAGTTAGAGGTAGAGGCCAGAATGTTATAGGTGGAGGTCAGGTAGCTAGTGGTGGAGGCCATCCCGCTAGAGGTGGAGGTCCTCCCAGAGGTGTGATTCAGGGAGGCGGGGCCCAGCCCTGACTGTATGCATTTCCAGCCAGGCCTGAGGCGGAGTCCTTCGACACTGTTATTACAGGTATCATCTCAGTTTGTGATAGAGCTGCTTCAGTTTTGTTTGATCCGGGGTCTACTTATTCTTATGTTTCATCCTATTTTGCTTCGTATTTAAATGTGCCCCGTGATTCCTTGAGTGTTCCTGTTTATGTGTCTACACCGGTGGGGGATGCTATTGTGGTAGATCGTGTGTATCGTTTATGCGTAGTAGTCATTGAAGGTCTTGAAACTAGTGTAGATATTTTACTTCTAGACATGGTTGAATTTGATGTTATATTGGGCATGGATTGGTTGTCGCCCTATTATGCCATCTTGGACTGTCACGCCAAGACAATTACCTTAGCTTTGTCGGGGTTGCCTCGATTAGAATGGAAAGGGACTCCTGGTCATTCTCCCAGCTGAGTGATTTCATATGCCAAGGCTCGTCGCATGGTGGAGAAAGGGTGTTTGGCTTATTTGGATCATATTCGTGACTCTGATGCCGAGGTTTCTTCCATAGAGTCAGTTCCTATCGTTCGTGAGTTTCCCGAGGTATTTCTTACAGACCTGTCGGGATGCCACCCGACATGGACATTGATTTTTGTATTGATGTGGCTCCGGACACTCAGCCCATTTCCATTCCTCCATATCGGATGGACCTACTAGAATTGAAGGAGTTGAAGGAACAGTTACAAGACTTGCTAGATAAGAGTTTCATCAGACCTAGTGTCTCGCCCTGGGGTGCACCAGTTTTGTTTGTAAAGAAGAAAGATGGGTCGATGAGGATGTGTATAGATTACCGACAGCTGAATAAAGTTACTGTCAAGAATAAGTATCCGTTGCCGAGAATTTATGACTTATTTGATCAACTTCAGGGTGCTAGAGTGTTTTCGAAAATTGATTTGAGGTCGGTCTATCATCAACTGAAGATTAGGGCATCCTATGTTCCTAAGACAGCCTTTCGGACGAGGTATGTGCACTATGAATTTTAGGTTATGTCTTTTGGGATGACTAATGCTCCAACAGCCTTTATGGATTTGATGAATCGGGTTTTCAAGCCCCAACTGAACTCTTTCATGATCGTGTTCATTGATGATATTCTAATATACTCCCGCAGTCGGGAAGAGCATGAGCAACACCTCAGTATAGCCCTCCAGACTTTGAGAGATAGTCAGTTGCATGCCAAGTTTTCAAAATGTGAGTTCTTGTTAGATTCAGTAGCCTTTATGGGCCATATCGTATCAGCTGAGGGTATTCAGGTTGATTCTAAGAAGATAGAGGCAGTCAAGAACTGGCCTAGACCCACTACAACCATGGAGGTCAGGAGCTTCTTGGGTTACTACCGTCATTTCGTGGAGGGGTTCTCATCTACAGCGACCCCAATGACTAAGTTGACTCAGAAAGGTTCCCCATTTAAATGGTCAGACGAGTGCGAGGCGAGCTTTCAGAAGCTCAAGATAGCCTTGACTTCAGCACCGGTGTTGGTATTACCATCAGGTTCGGGTTCTTTCATGGTGTATTGTGATGCTTCCGAGTTGGACTTGGAGCAGTATTGATGCAGGATGGCAGGGTGATTGCATATGCGTCTCAGCAGTTGAAAGTCCATGAGAAGAACTATCATGTTCATGACTTAGAGTTGGTATCATTGTTCATGCATTGAAAATTTTGAGGGACTATCTTTATGGCGTGCCATGTGAGGTTTTCACTGACCATCGCAGTCTCCAGTACTTATTCAAGCAGAAAGATCTAAATTTGAGGCATCGTAGATGGTTAGAGTTACTGAAGGATTATGATTTCACTCTATTATATCACCCGGGGAAGGCCAACGTGGTCGCCGATGCATTGAGTAGAAAGGCGGTGAGTATGGGCAGCTTTGCGTATATTCCAGTCGGTGAGAGACCATTAGCTTCAGACATTCAGACGTTGGCTAATCAGTTCGTGAGGTTGAATATTTCGCACAGTAGTGTTCTAGCTTGTATAGTCGCTCGGTCTTCTCTAATTGAGCGTATCCGGGAGCGGCATGATGATGACCCACATTTGATGGTTCTTAGGGACACAGTTCAGCGCGGTGGTGCCAATCAGGTTACAGTTGGAGATGATGGTGTTTTGAGGATGCAGGGTCGTATATGTGTACCTAATGTTAACGGCCTTCATGAGTTGATCCTTGAGGAGGCTCACAGTTCTAAGTATTCGATTCACCCAGGTGCAGCCCAAAATGTACCAAGATTTGTGGCAACATTATTGGTGGAGAAGGATGAAAAAGGACTTTGTAGTTTATGTGGCTCGTTGCTTAAATTGTCAGCAGGTAAAGTATGAGCATCAAAGACCCGGTGGTTTACTTCAGTAGATAGAGATTCCCGAGTAGAAGTGGGAGCGTATCACTATGGACTTTGTTGTTGGACTCCCATGAACCCAGAGGAAATTTGATGAAGTGTGGGTTATTGTGGATAGGCTGACTAAATCAACACAGGAATACTTACACTTCAGAGCGGTTGGCTGATTTATATATTCGGGAGATTGTTCGACTTCATGGTGTGCCCGTGTCTATCATTTCTTACCAGGGCACGTAATTTACTTTGAACTTTTGGAGGGCAGTTCAGCGTGAGTTGGTACCCGAGTGGAGTTAAGCACAACATTTCATCCTCAGACTGACGGGCAGTCTAAATGTACCATTCAGATTTTGGAGGATATGCTCCCGCGCTTGTGTTATTTACTTTGGAGGTTCTTGAGATCAATTCTTGCTGTTAGCGTAGTTTTGTTATAATAATAGTTATCAGTCGAGCATTGAGATGGCTCCTTATGAGGCATTATATGGTAGACGGTGCAGATCACCAGTTGGATGGTTTGAGCTGGGAGAGGCTCGGTTACTGGGTACACACTAAGTTCAGGAGGCCTTAGATAAGGTCAAGATTATTCAGGAGAGACTTCATGCGGCTCAGTCTAGGAAAAAGAGTTATGCCGATCGTAAGGTTCGTGATGTGTCATTCATGGTTGAAGAGAGAGTATTACTTCGTGTATCGCCCATGAAGGGTTTTATGAGGTTTGGAAAAAAGGGTAAGTTGAGCCCTAGGTATATCAGGCCGTTTGAGATTCTTGATAGGGTGGGGGAGGTGGCTTATAAATGTGTGTTGCCTCCAGGGTTATCCTCAGTTCATCTGCTATTCCACGTGTATATGCTCCGAAAATATCATGGTGACCTGTCCCACGTGTTAGGTTTCAGCTATGTCCAATTGGACAAGGACTTGACTTATGAGGAGGAGCCGGTAGCCATTTTAGACCGGCATGTTCGTCAGTTGAGGTCTAAGAGTTATCCTTCAGTACGAGTGCAGACATGCAGAGTAGATATCCACACTTGTTCACCAATTCAGGTAATTTTCTACGTCTGTTTGAGGACGGACGTTTGTTTTAGAGGTGGAGATTGTGATGACCCAAGGGTTCATTTTATAAATTTAGACTCTGTTATAGGCTTCCTAGACATAAAAAGGTGAATCTTACATACCTCAATTTGCATGCGCAGTCCGGGCGTGAAACCGGAAAGCTTTTATGTGAAAATATGAGAAATAGTAATTTCTAGAGTCAAAATTTGATTATAGTTGACTTTGGTCAACATTTTGAGTAAACGGATTTGGATCTGTGTTCCGATGATCCCAAGAGGTCCACAGTAAAATATGGGACTTGGGCGTAAGCTCGGAAATGAATTCCGAGGTCCCAAGCCTTAGAAAACAATTTTTGAAAAAAATTGTTCTGCTGGTTAATTCAAGAAATAAAGAAATGAAATAATATGTGAAATATATGATATCGGTCCCGTATTTTTTTCCCGGAGCCCGGAACAAGTTCGTTATGTTATGTAAGCCCTATCTGTGAAGTTTCATGAGAATAAGAGTTTATTTGATGTAATTCGGACATCCGGTTGAAAAGTTAGGAATTTGAGTGTTCTTGAGGAAATCTTGAGTTTTGAGCCTAAATCTGTAGATTTTGATGTTATTTTGATGATTTGATTGCACGAACAAGTCCGTATGATGTTTTCAGACTTGTGTGCATGTTTGGTTTGGAGCCACGAAGGCTCGGGTGAGTTTCGGGTAGGCTACGTAGTGTCTAGACTTAGAAAAATACCCCAACAACTGAATATCTGGTGTGCAGGCCTCAGATCTCGCAAATGCAAAGCCAATGGCCAGCCTCAGATATCTTAAATGCGAGGTCTTGGTATCGCAAATGCGAAGGGACCTGTTCACAAATGCGAGGTCCTGTTCGCATTTGCGATATCTCTTCGGAAAGCCCAGGGTTCGCAAATACGAGACCCACAGCCTGTTATATCAGCTTTTTGACGGGATTTTGCCTTCTTTTCCAATTTTCTAAAACCCTAAACCTCCATAGGCGATTTTCCAAAGACCCAAACTTCTCCAAACCATTGGTAAGTGATCTCTAACTAATATCTTTCAATTCCTAACAACTTTTAACAAGATTACAACCAAAAAATCTAGAGTTTTCATGGTAAAAATTTGGTTTTTGGGTAGAACTTCGAAATTTCAAATTTTGGGGAATTGGACCTCGAATTGAGGTTTGATTCCAATACCAATTGAATATCCAGGCTCGGGGGAGATTGGGTAAACGGTTTTTGGTCCGAACCTCGAGTTTAGACCAAGCGGGTTCGGGGTCGATCTTTGAATTTGAATAGGAAAACTTAGGAAGACCATTGCTTTTCAATATAGATGATTCCTTTAGGCTATGATTGATAACATTGAACAAATTGTGATTAGATCGAGCGGGTTAGAAGCAAATTCTAAAGAAAAGGTAGTGCTAGAGTAGTGAAGTGCTTGTTAGATCGAGGTAAGTGCTTGGTTTAACATTGACTTGAGGGAATAGGAATCCTCAACTTAATTGTTATGTGAAATTTCATGTGTGTGGTGTATAGGTGAGGTGTCGAGTATCTATGCACCACCCAATTGTCTTCTTACATGATCCCTTCCCTGTTTCCAGTATAATTTCTTCATGTTTAATTGTTTCATGTTCATTGTTTTTTTTTTTTTTGGTTACTTGGCTTGGTGACTTACTGTTAAGTCTTGTTGCAAGTATTATGGGAGAAGTATTAGTGTTTTTCCGTGGAATTTATCGTGGTACATAAATATTGAATGGGTTGAAATTGTTTTACGATATATATATATATATATATATATTCATGTTGGTTTTATTTTTGTGATAATATTGATGAGTTTATGAGATGTATAGTTTTCTGTTTAATAAAATGATAGTGATAAAGGTGGACATGCGAAATAAATGATAGTGATAAGGGTGGACAAGCGAAATAAATGATAGTGATAAGGGTGGACAGGCGAAATAAATGATACTGATAAGAGTGGACATGGGAAATAAATGATAGTGATAAGGGTGGACAGGGGAAGTAAATGATACTGATAAGGGTGGACAAGTGGGATCGCGTTGCACGCCGCAACAAGACAGTGATAAGAGATGATACTTATGTTTTACTGGATTTCAAAAATGTTTTGTTGGTTTTTGAAACTCAAGGATTTGAAACTTACAGATTTGAAAACATATTGTTTTACTCTACTGTTTCTCATATTATGCACATACGGTTTTTTAAAGTAAAGTTTGGAAATTTATGGGAGATCTTGGTTACAGCTGAGGCCTGCAATAGGTGACTGAGTTATTTGATTGATTGTTGCAGTTGATCTTTCTTATTTGTGTAGAATTGTTTCCTTGATTTATTATATATTTTATTATAGATTAAGTTATAATTACCCCGCCTTAGCCTCGTCACTACTTCGTCGAGGTTAGGCTCGGCACTTACTCAGTACATGGGGTCGGTTGTACTGATACTACACTCTACACTCTTTTGTGCAGATCTAGGTACCGACCAGCAGTAGAGATTTTTAGTAGCAGCTATCCATTGTTCGGAGACACGAGGTGTATCTGCCGGCATTCGCAGATCCCGAGAGTCTTCTCTTAGTTCGTAGAGACTGTTATTTTATATTTTCTCAAAAAAATTGTACTATTTTTTTCTACCCAGTATTTGTAGTATTCTTTAGAAGTTCGTGAATTGTGATACCAAACCCTGAGGTTGTCTTAGAGTTATTTATGTGATTAGTTCGTGGCTCGGTTTATTTATTGGTTTAGTTACTTACACTTGGAGTTATTCATTGGAAACCATTAGTCTTAGTGTACGTTAACTTTATTTATTATGCTTAAGTAAGTAATCAAAGAAAAATAGCTAATCGAATTCTACCATTGACTTGCCTAGCAAGTGTGGTGTTAGGCGCCATCACGATCCCTAAGATTTAGAATTTGGGTCGTGACATGCTTTGTCTCATGCAGAGGAAGGCAGACAGGTCTTAGTCTCGTGCAAAGAAAAGGCAATGCTTAGCCTTATGCAATTACAGAGGCAATGCTTAGCTTCATGCAAGAAACAGAGACAATGCTTAGTCTCATGTAAGGAAAGGCAGTGCTTAGCCTTATGCTATTACAGAGGAAATGCTTAGCCTCATGCAAGAAGTGGAGACGGTGCTTAGTCTCATGCAGAGGAAGGGAGACAGGTATTAGTCTCATGCAAGGAAAAGACAGTGCTTAGCCTTATGCAATTACCGAGGCAATTCTTAGCCTCATGCAATAAATGGTGACAATGCTTAGTCTTATGTAGAGGAAGGGAGACAGTGCTTAGTCTCGTGCAAAGGAAAGGCAATGCTTAGCCTTGTGCAATTACAGAGGCAATGCTTAGCCTCATGCAAGAAATGGAGAAAATGCTTAGTCTCATGCAGGGAAAGCCAATGTTTAGCCTGATGCAAAAAAAAGCGATGAGTGGCTGCGAGAGAGTGAAGTATCTCTTAGCTGGATATGTTTGCATTTGGAAACTTGTCTTCATGAAGGTAGTTATTTTTTGCACGTATGTATTCGTGAATATTACTGTTGTGTTTATCGTGCCTACATTCAAAGAAAATCGTGAGTTTTGCGGGGGAAGGTTGGTTCGTGCTCTTGACTCCTTGCTTTTCCTTCACCCTTGTCTTGAGGTCCTATTTGAGTTACCGTGGGTAACATCTGGCTTCCATAGAAACAAAGTTTTCGAAAAATATGTATGTATTTGACAAATTATTTGCAAAAATATAGTTGTTTGAAATGTATTATAGTACGTAAGATCAAATAATTTAAATTAACCAGCGACTGTGACACATTTATAGACATTGCAACCTCCCTGATTTAGAATTTTGAGGGTCCTCCTCAAAATTCTGTCCCAGTCTAAGTGCGTACTTCTGACAACACATTTTTGGTTGTTCCATGCATGACGAAATCGACTGAGCTTACGATCTTTCCCCAGTTTCTGATCTTGGGAAAATGAAGATTTTATTAAGATGTGACCGAACCCACAAGGCTGCCTACGTATCCTCTCTTAAACGGAAATCAGGTCAAGCGTAGTTTAGTTACATCAAATGAAAAATGCAAACAATCTTAAACATAGTATCTCTTGTTTGTATATGAATTGATAGGTTTTGGCCAAATCTCTCCGTCCATTTCTGCAAGTATAGGTTCTCCTCCTGTTAGTACCCGATGAACCATGTAGGAACCTTGCCAATTGGGTGAAAACTTCCCCTTTGGATTTATCTTGATATGGGAAGATTTTCTTTAGCACCAGTTGTCCTGGAATTGTCCTGATCTGACATTTTTGTTGAAAGCTCTTGCCATTATGTTATGGTAGAGTTGACCGTGACATACCACATTCATTTTCTTCCCATCAAGGAGAGCTAGTTGTTAATAGCGTCTTTGTACCCATTCTGCATCACATAGCTTAGCTTCTTGTATAATTCTTAGAGAAGGGATTTCAACTTCGGTAGGAATAACTGCTTCAGTTTTGTCCAAGTTAGACTTGGTTTGTTTTCGAAATTTTCCACTTCTCTGAGGGTTTCTTCAGGTGTTATATCATCTTCTAGATCCTCTGAATCTCTATCCTTATGTTGCGTTGTCTCATTACATGTCACAGTCCCAGGTTCAAAGGGATAGGTAATAATAATGCCGTAAAGAGAAAATGTAGAGAATAATAATAAATACGAAAATTAGTAATGCATTAATAAATTCTTAAAAACGTCAACAAGTGTGGCTCGATGACTCGAGATATTATTTGAAAACAAAATACTAAAAAATGTCTCAAATGCTCAAAATTATTTTTAAAATAATTAATGCTAATTTGCCAGGCTATCCAGGAACTCGACAGGCCCGGGATGGTGCAACAGTCCAGTTCTTGAGAAAAACTCCTTTCTCCACGGTCTGAATGATAAGGTCTTCCTCCTCCCCCTCCTCAACTATCGTACTACAATCTGTATCTTCTTCATCTAGAAACAATTTCCTCATGCTAGCTAAGATTTCATCTTCCTCAGATCCCCACATCATGTCTACTTGTTGGAATGTCTGGTGCAGAGGTGGTACTGGTTGTTCCAGTGGATAATAAGGACCACGCCATGGTTCTGACCAATCCTGGTACTCTTGCCAAGTATATTCATATCCTAGCCTGAAAGTTGTACCATGACGCTGCGGTTGTACGGGTTTGGTGATCCCTTGAAGGATATTTCTGAGACCTTTGTCTAGTTCATACCCTGTCCATAGTAGTATGCTTTCTATATTTTTACTCCACCATCGATCCTTTTCAATTGCGTTGACTCGCTCAATGTGATGGTATGTCTCTCCACCCAGCCTTTTCCTATTTTCGATGATTGGAACGGTCTGATTGGTGTAGATGGGGTTATTTCCATCTCCATGGATAATCAACTCTTGATGATTCCATTCAAACTTCATAGCCTGATGTAGAGTAGAAGACACTACCCCAACGGCATGTGTCCAAGGTCGTCCCAACAATAGGTTGCAGGTAGCAGATACATCCAGCACTTGGAACTCGACATCAAACTAGGTCGGGCCCATCTGTAGGCTGAGGTTGATTTCTCCGATGGTGGCTCTTTGGGATCCATCAAGCGCCTTCACATTCATGCTTCCCATCTTTATCTCGTGCATGCCTTCACCTAATCTATTCAGAGTAGTCAGTGGGAATATGTTGAGACTGGATCCTCCATCTATTAGGACTGTGATGATGAACTTATCCTCAAATCGCACTATGATGTGTAATGCCGTGTTGCTACTTAGTTCTGCTGGTGGTAACTCATCTTCATGAAAGGTGATTTTGTGGCTCTCTAGTACCTGCCCGACCATATTGTCCATCTTCCCCCAGTGGTGTTGGTGGGTACATAAGCTTCATTCAGCACTTTCATCAAGGCATTCATGTGTGTGTCGGAGTTTTGCAGCAGTGACAAGATGGATATCTGAGCGGGAGTTTTGTTCAAATGATCGACAACTGAATATTATCTTTCTTATACCGTTCTCCAAAGGTCATCAGTACCAATCTCGACAACATGTGTCTTAGATGTAACCTTCTTGCTTGTTCCCCCCAAGTTCTCAGGTGTATAAACTCTGCCAGTTCTAGTCATGCCCTGTGCCTCACCTGTCTCTCCAATCTTTGATTTTCCTTTTCTCCTGGCTTCCGCAACATAATCCCATGGGATAGCATCAGACTTGTAAGATGGTGTGGGAGCTACCATCACAGTGAAGGGCATAGTTACCTCGACTTCAAACGGTGCTTGGGTTTGTACCGCAACTGGTGTGAGGGTGACTGGAGATGTTTTAGGATAATCCCCCTCTTGAATGAGTTCAATTGACCCTTTAGGATCCCATTCTTCGCCAGTCTCTATCACATTCACTCCCTCACTTCTGTGATCCGGGAGAGGATTGTTACGCATATTTCCTGCATTTTCCTTTGCATGTATGACCTTATTGTCGATCAGTGTCTGAATCTTGTCTTTCAGTGTGCGACACTCATCAATTGTATGACCCTTCATTCCTAAATGATAGGCATATGTCGTGTTTGGGTTAATCCACTAAGAATAATTCTCCATAGAAATGGTAGGGATGGGAGTGACATAACCAACATCCTTCAGTTTGTCGTATAGTTTTTCTATGGGATCAGCAATTGGGGTGTATTGTTTAGGTGGTTTGCGGTCGAAGTTCGGTCGTGGTTTTTGCTAGTTTTGGCGAGCGGGTGGAGGTGAATGGTAATATGCGGGGTGCTATTATAGGCATGGTAGGTGGTTGGATCTAGGGGTGGAGGTGTTTGGTATGTGAGAGGAGACTTAGGACCCTGGGCTACCATTACGGCACCTACTTATTTCTTCTTCAAAATACCTCATGATTGCAAGGCTTTATTTGTGGCCTGCAGTACCTCGAAATTTTTCACCATCCCACTCTTAATCCCTTCTTCTATTATTTCTCCTAGCTTGATGATGTCGTAGAAATTTTGGTTCTCAATAACCATCAACCTTTCATAATACTGCGAGTCTTGAGCTCTGACAAAGAACTTGTTCATTTGTTCTTCT
Source organism: Nicotiana paniculata (assembly GCA_005239505.1). Lineage (NCBI taxonomy): Eukaryota > Viridiplantae > Streptophyta > Magnoliopsida > Solanales > Solanaceae > Nicotiana > Nicotiana paniculata. The sequence continues at coordinate 21,753 of ML366966.1, read as the reverse complement.
TCGGGTGATGGCCTTACTTTCGCAGCTCAGATCTCCATCGAGTAGCATACTCGGGGAAGGTTTCTGTTGGTTTCTTCTTGAGGTTCTGAATGTAGAAAACATTTGGTGCATTTTCTATGTTGAACCTGAATCTGTCCATGAAGTCTGACGTCATGCTTACCCAACTAACCCACTTTTTCGGGTTCTGGCTGATATACCAAGACAACGCATCTCCTGTGAGGCTTTGCATGAACAATTTCATGCGGATTTGTTCATTCTTACCCACTCCTACAAGCTTGTCACAATATGTCCTCAGATGGACTTTCAGATCATCAGTTCCATCGAACATTTCAAATTCGGGAGGTTTGTAACCCTCCAGCAATTCCACATATGGCTGAATGCACAAGTCATATAGTTTAAACCTTCAATGTTTTTACCACCTTCGACATTCTGAACTCTGCTAGAATGTTGAGTTCCTCTACCATTTTCTTAATGAGCAGATCTTTCTCGGTCAATTCAGGTATATATAGGGTTTGTTGCGTGGTGTGGGGTAAATTTTCCACATATACTGGATTACTTTGATGAAATCCGGGAATCTGGGCATACGGGTGGTCATTTGTTGAGCTTAGGGTATCAGGAGTAGGTTGTGGTGCATTCTGGGGAGTGTGATAAGTGGTGGTCTGTGGGTATTGAGTTTTATGGTGAGGGTATTGTTGAGGAGTTGGTATTAGGTGAGGGTTAAGGTTTTGAGGAGGTATCGGGTAGTGGTGTGGTTCAGGAGGGTTCGGTGGTGGGTTTTGGTTTTGTGTGTTTTGCGGTGGTGTTTGGTTCTAGGTAGTTAGGTTTTGTTGGTTAATATCAGGGACATTGAGGGTGAGAGAAAGGTTTTCCAAGTTTTGGACCTGCGCAAGTTCTCCTTGTAACTAAAAGATTTTCTGTTCCATACGTAAGACCAGTCCATTCTGTACCGGAGTGCTTCGGCCATCTGAAGTTTCGAAATTCTCTACCATGGTAGCGTTATCCTTTCTGATACCACTCAAGTCATCCATTTTCCCTTTTCCTTTGTTCTTGCTTTTAGGATCTCTTGGTGGAGGAGGAGGTGGAGGACCTCTGGATCTAGTGTGATATGTCGACGATGCCAGTATGCACTAACCAACCTTGGGGAATGGAAATAATCAAAAGAAAGAAAAAGCAAAAGTTAACCAAGTTAGTAAGGGGTATGAAAGAAAGCTTGCAGTATTAAACATGTTTCACAAAGTCATGCAATAATTTGCGTCCTAATTTGGGCACCTCGTTGTGCCCGAGGTAGGCTAAGTGACACATAGACTTGGAGAAAATCGATGCTAATAATTGCGTCATTTCATTAATGCGAAAATGAGCCAAACCTTTACTAAATCGACAATAATAATAAAGTTACTAATGAAATTTAGCCTTATTACAATTGAAATCTAAAGCTAAGCTAGAAAACAGTAAAGAACATTATTTCCTAGTCTACTTGGTTTCTGAAGGACCTTCTCCGTGCTTGGATCTTTTGAATCCATCAATCAAGTTACCTAGATCACACATATCCAATAATAAGTTAGCCTTTGCTAGATTCCCTCTTTCACTGCCATCCGTGTTGTGACAATCTGAAAGCCTCTTTCTCATCTTCCCTTCAAGCTCCATCAATCCCTGTTCTAGATATTCTAACCTCTCTGTTGACTTAGTGGTGATTCCCCTCCATCCATTTATAGCCTCCATGTCCACTTTGTGTTGTTCCAGATGCCTAGCTTCAGACTCGAAAACCCTTTTGCGAAGTCTCCTATATTTAACCTACGCCTCAGCAACATCATCTATGATCATGTTTTCCAGATTGACCCCTGGCTTGACGTTTCCCGCTATATCGTCTACCAACCATGATGGATAGAAATACACCTGACCGGCATGATACCTTTCTGGCTCAACGGTATCTCTTTCCATAATGATCTTCTGGTTCCCCATATGTTGTGCCTCGAACTTCAAAGGAATGATGTCCCTTTTGAAATCTTCCTTGTACTGGACCATGTTGGAAACCCGAGGTATGACCTATTTTCTTCTCGCTTGTCTCATTACCCTTATAGGAGCATAAGGATAAATGCCTCGCAACCCGATCATTACCAAATGAGTAGTATTTCTCGACTAATGATGAACTCACTACTAGGAAACTATTCAAACATCCAATGTACCTGCTCGTCTGTCAGATTGCTGAAGAAAGGCACCCAACTTACAACACTTCCAGGTTGTGCAAACCTGTCTAGGATAAATGTCATTTTCTTTGGGTGGTGGTAGACCATGTAGTTATTCAACGGCCATCGCAGAAGCTCTTGACGATATCCTCCCCTCTGTAAGTGTTCCAATAGCCAAACTTGCAGCAACAAACTACAACCTTCAAAATGTCCAAATCCCTGCTTGTATCGATCTAGAGCGTGGTACAGTTCAGCTAGGATCATGGTATAGGTTTTTCCCTCGACGCCTTTCATTAAAGTCCTGGCAACCATGGCTAAGTGAGTGTGGATCCTTCCCCCTTTCATTGGAAATATCAACAAACCCAAGAAGAAGATGATGAACACATAAACCCGGCGATGTGTCCAACCTAGGGAGGTAATAGCGAGTTCCTCATGATGGAGACGATATGACTTACTATGTCCATGAAGATCATAAATAAACCCAAAAGGGATGTAGGATCTCTTAAGCAGAGCAATTCTTCATTTTTATTAAAGCCCAACATCTTTAGAAAACCGCGAGGGGTGCGATTCTCTGGTACCAGTAATCCGGGACTATCCCATGGAAAATTAGCCTCCTATTTCTTCTAAGAGAGGAGTCATTTATATGTCATCAAATTGGAAGACACCTCTTTTCTCATCGCAAAAAATGGTAGCGGCCTTAATCAATGACCTATTTGGTTTGATATTAAGCAAGGATGGCAAGTCGCCAAGTACCCTTCTCACATGATTCTTGTTGCAAGGCGCAAGGTCCTTTCACCAGTCAAGTAGCAAAGGTGGGATATTTTGGACCATGCCGAACCTGGGGACTTCGTGCTTCATTGTCCGCAAACAAATAAAGGTTAGCCCTTTCCCCCTCCTGGTTCGACCACTTACACAATAATGATCAATGTATTGGCACATTTATCCAAGTAATGCACATAACATGATGGTGTCCATTGGGATTGTGGAAATCCCGTCAGACTTTGGACAAGGATATCTTAGTGGGCTATTACGTTAACAACGTTCTAACCCATACTAGGTTTAACACGATGCATGTACATTTGAAATTGGATTAAGGTTTCTAGAATGGTCTAGAAGGGTACCCTCAAGTGGACAACTTGATAGGGAAAGGCACGGATCCATCGACTGCACCGTGGATTGAATATTCTACTGCAAATAAGCCTTTCCGATTTAAAAAGGGTGATTTTCGAAGAGCGCGGACACACATCAAGCACTGCTATACTGATAATTAGCATGGGTGGAGTATGATGTGGAGCATGCTTTATGTAGAGATAATAACATGTTGCCAAGTATTTGCATGATAAAATATGTGAAACAGTAAATACAATAGCAAAACAAATATTGGAAAGAAAAGGAAGGAAAGACAACAAGAAGTCAATTTAGTTCATAGAATATGTGCAAGAATGTAACAGCGTAGGTAACGAAGTAAGCATGATATAGCAATTTTGACAAGATAAAGAGCGGTCACAACAAATAAAGGTAAATGGGAGAGGGACGTGCATGTCATGGAAAATAAAGGTGGGTAGGGGAAGGGATGTACATGTAACAAAGAAAGAAATCCACATAATCAAAGTTCAATATGGTAAGAGCATAAGTGTAAATTCCCAGCAGAGTCGCCATGCTGCCGCGCCCTGTTTTCTCGCGAAATCGGGCTTCAACATGTGACAACTCTTTTAAATGAAGGGTAGGGTTTTTAAAGAGAATAGTCGACACCTAACAATTTTGAGGTGCGTTAGGGCACCTATTATGCAAATAACTCTGTTTGACTAGTCAACGCCACCAAAGATCGGGTAAGGGCTCAAATTACCTCAAAGAGAAGGTGTTAGGCACTCTTCGAGGTCCACAACTGTGGGTCCTGGCTGAACTTAAGACTATGTGGATTATGTAATTATGCTAGGTGATCAAATAAAAAAAGAGAATATAAAGGTCGAAGAATTTTATTATAACACAATGAGAATTAATACGAATCTTAGTGAAACTATAAGTATACAACTACATTGGTCTATATTACACGAACTAAGTATGAATAGCAAATATATAAAGGAGGGGGGTCCTAAGCTTTTTTAGCCTAAAGGATCACCCCATGCAACATAAATAATATTTCGCAATTCCTTTTAGATAGGAGTTGCTCATATTATTCAGCGAGCACAGACTATCATCTCCTGCTACCCGATTACTATGTTGAAGTTGTTTACCTAAAGCGTTCTAATTCAATTCTAAGTCGTGTCCTATGCGTGCACTACCCGCCCCATGCCTATGGTCCAGGAGGCTTTGGACCTCTATTTGGGTGGTTCTAGACTTACTTAGGTTGCTCAAAATGATGAAACCTAATCGTGCATAAAAAACAAATAAGACTGAACATAACAACAAAGAATGGCTCATGTTAGCCTCTGCCCATTAACAAAGAAGCACGTAGACTGATTTTTAGATTAAGTAGTGGACGCTTTCCAAATTAAGACGTATTTGGGTTGTTAAATCCTATATGCATGGTTTCTAGGTGATTCTGGATTTCCAGCAGTGTACAACAACGAATTTTGCAGATTGAGGCGTTACAAATCCTACAAGCATGATTTCTAGATTGTTGGTGCAAGAAGGCAGTAAAAACTGTCCGAATTACAAGTGCTGGTGTTATAGTCATATTTCGTAGGCATGTGACAGTGTCCTATAGGCAGGATTTCTAGTAGTAAACAACTGAAATTGATGTTATGTACTTTATCCCAATAGGCATGTCGTCTAAGTGTGGAATCAATCCTATAATGCAAAAATCATTCATTATAGCGTGTATATAGACGAGAGATCGTCCAGATCTTCACGGAATCATGCTAAATCGGTCCCGTTATTGAGAGGTAGTTCTTGCCAAAAATAGGGCAAGAACTAGGTAACACCATAAACACGCGTATAATAGCAGAGTATCACAAAATAGGTAAGTAAACCATGGATTCCATGTTTGGGTTGGAATTGGATAAGGTTGGTATGGCGGCTAGCGTTTCTTTAGAGGAAAGGGGGAGAGTGTTTAGAGGCGGCTGGAGTGAGGAAAATGGGGTTAGGGTTAGGGTTACGGTGAGGGGATACAAGGAAGGTGGGGGAGTTTATATGGGACGTTGATCATTTGAGATCAATGGCCAGGACTGAAATGGGAGTGGGGCGGGTTCAAAATGGGCCGCAACTGGATTTTTTAAAAGGGTTGTTTGGTTTGGGCTGCTGAATGGTGTAATGGAGATGGGCCAGCTGCTTTGGGCCTGGTTTTGGTCCGAAATTAGCCTAAATTGGGCTAGGAGTTAAATACACAAATTTTTTTTAAATAAAAATAATTACTAAATAATAAAATATTACTTATACAATAAAATAACTAAAAACAATAACTTAACATTTATAAAACATAAAAAATGCTATTGTAGCATGAATAATGTAATAATTGTAATTATGCATAACATATAGGCTATTATTGTAAAATTACATAAATAACTAAAATATAGATATAACTATATGAAACAATGTAAAATGTTTTAAAACATGTATGTGAGTATAAAAATAACAATTTTGGATGATTAAGTCATCGCAAATAATTTGAGGGAATAATTAGTAAATATTCAAGTAATTTAAATGCAAGAAAATCAATTTTAAAGCTATACAATTATGAAAAATTATAGAAAATGCTTGCATAAATTTTGTAAATTAAATAATGGATGAAAAATGACATTTTGAAAGTATATATACTATATGAGAAATGTGAGGGCAAAATTGGGTATCAACACCTCCTCAACTGGCTGACCTCTCCATTACACCTTCACTGAAGCTATATCATTTGACCGCAACTTCCGAACCTGCCGACCTAGAATATCCATTGGCTCCACATCATAAGTCAAATCACCATCCAACTGAACCGTGATGAAATCCAAATCATGAGTCGGATCGCCGACATAGTTTCGAAGCATAGAAACATGAAATACTAGAGGCACACTCGACAAGCTAGGTGGCAAGGCAAGCTTGTAAGCCACCTTCTCGATATTCTAAAGCACCTCAAAAGGCCCAATAAATCGAGGGCTCAATTTTACCTTCTTCCGGAACCTCATAAAACCCTTCATGGTGAAACCTTCGGCAGTAACTTCTCCCCGACCATGTAAGACACATCACGGACCTTCCTATCGGCATAACTCTTCTTTCTAGAATACGCCGTGCGAAGCCGCTCCTGAATCAATTTAACCTTGTTCAATGCATCCCGAACCAAGTCTGTACCCAAAATCCTAACCTCACCGGGCTCAAACCAACCCACTGGAGATCTACACTGCCTCCCATACAAAGCCTCATACGGGGTCATCTGGATGCTCGACTGATAACTGTTGTTGTAAGAAAACTCTACTAGTGGTAGAAACTGGTCCCATGAACCCCCAAAATGAATGACACACACACACGTAGCATATCCTCTAATATCTAAATAGTGCGCTCGGACTGCCTGTCTGTCTGAGGGTTAAATGTTGTGCTCAATTCCACCTGAGTGCCCAACTCTTGCTGCACGGCTCTCCAAAACTGCGATGTAAACTGTGTGCCACTATTTGAGATGGAAATTGGCACACCGTGAAGGCGAACAATCTCTCTCATGTAAATATCATCCAACCGGTCTGAAGAATAAGTAGTACCCACTGGAATGAAGTGCGCAGACTTGGTCAGCCGATCCACAATCACCCAAATAGCATCGAACTTCCTCGAAGTCCGTGGGAGCCCAACTACGAAATCCATAGTGTTCCGCTCCCAGTTCCACTCTGGAATCTCTATCCTCTGAAGCAATCCACCCGGTCTCTGATGCTCATCACCTACTAACAGTTAAGGCACCGAGCTACAAACCCCACTATGTCCTTCTTCATCCTTCTCCACCAATAGTGCTGCCTCAAGTTCTGATACATCTACGCGGCACCCGCATGAATGGAATATCACGAATTGTGGGCCTCCTAAAGAATCAACTCACATAGCCCATCCACATTGGGCACACAAATCCGACCCTGCATCCTCAATACCCCATCATTCCCAATAGTCACATCCCTGGCATCAGCGTGTTGAACCCTGTCCTTAAGGATAAGCAAATGAGGATCATCACACTAGCGCTCTCTGGTGCAATTAAATAAAGAAGATTAAGAAACCACACAAGCGAGAACCTGACTGGGCTCTGAAATATCCAATATCACGAATCGGTTGGCCAAAGCTTGAACATCAACTTCAAGAGGTCTCTCTCCAACGGGAAGGAAAGTAAGACTACCCATACTTACTGCCTTCCTACTCAAGGCATCAGCACCACATTGGCCTTCCATGGATGATACAGAATAATGATGTCATAGTCCTTTAGTAGCTCTAACCATTTCTGCTGCCTCAAATTGAGATCCTTATGTTTGAACAAGTGCTGAAGGCTCCAATGATCTGTAAATACTTCACAAGACACACCATAGAGATAGTGTCTCCAAATCTTCAATGCATGAACAATGACAGCCAACTCCAAATCAAAACAAGGTAGTTCTTCTCATGGGGCTTCAACTAGCGCGAAGCATAAGCAATCAATCTACCCTCCTACATCAAAACACACCCACTACCGATCCGAGAAGCATCACAATACACAATATAGGAACCAGAAGCTGATGGTAGAACTAGAACTGGAGTTGTGGTCAAGGTAGTCTTGAGCTTCTGGAAGCTCTCCTCACACTCATCCGAGCACTTGAAAGGAGCACCCTTTTGGGTCAATTTGGTCAAGGGCAGTGCAATAGACGAAAAACCATGCACGAAGCGACAGTAATAACCAGCCAAGCCAAGAAAGCTCTGAATCTCCGTAGCTGAAGACGGTCTGGGCCAACTCTGAACCTAATCTGTCTTCTTCGGATTCGGGTGAATACCCTCACTAGCCATCACGTGCCCTAAGGACGCCACTGAACTGAGCCAAAACTCACACTTGGAAAACTTTGCATAAAGTGTCTCCTCCCCAACCGCTGTAACACAATCCTCAAATGATGGGCATGATCCTCCTAGCTACGAGAGTACACCAGGATATCATCAATGAATACAATGACAAACGAGTCAAGATAAGGCTGAAATACACTGTTCATCAGATGCATGAACGATGTTGATGCGTTGTCAGCCCAAAAGACATCACAAGGAACTCATAATGACCATAACGGATCCTAAAAACTGTCTTAAGAATATCCGAATCCTGAATCTTCAACTGGTGATACCCAGACCTCAAATAAATCTTGGAGAACACCCTCGCTGCCTGAAGCTGGTCAAATATCATCAATGCGCAGCAAAGGATACTTGTTCTTGATTGTGACTTTTTTCAACTGCCTATAATCAATGCACATTCTCATAGTACCATAATTCTACTTCACAAACAGAACAGGTGCACCCCAAGGTGGCACACTAGGCCTAATAAACCCATTATCAAGGAGTTCTCGAAGTTGCTTCTTCAACTTCTTCAATTCAACCGGTGCCATATGGTACAGAGGAATAGAAATGGGTTGACTGCCTGAAACCAAGTCAATACCAAAGTCAATATACCTATCAGGCGGCATGCCCAGCAGCTCTGTAAACACATCCGAGAAATCTCGCACCACCGGAACAGAACTAATAGTAGGGGTCTCTGCATTAACATCCCTCACAAAGGACAAATAAGATAGACAACCCTTCCCAACCTTCTGGTGGGCTTTCAAGTATGAAATCACTCTACTGGGAACATAGTCTAGAGAAATTCGCCGTTAAATCCGTGGCAACCCCGACATCGCCAACGTTACGGTCTTGGCATGACAATACAGAACAACATGACATGGAGACAACCAGTCCATACCCAAGATCACATTGAAGTCAACCATACTAAGCAACAACAGATCAACTCTAGTCTCCAATCCGCCCAATAGTCACTACACACGACCAATATACACGGTCCACAATAATAGTATCACCCACCAGGGTAGATACATGAACAGATAAAACTAGACTTACGGGGCATATCCTGATAATGAGCAATATACGATGATAGATATGAATAAGCGGAACCATGGTCAAATAATACAAAGGCATCGCTGTGGCAAACTGAGACAATACCTCTGATCACTGCATCTGAAGCAATGGCATCTGATCTGGCGGGAAGAGCATAGAATCGAGCATGACCGCCACCTGATCAGCATCCCTCTCTAGGATGACCTCTAGCTGACTGGGACCCACCCCGAGCTGGCTGAGTGGGTGGTGTAGAAACTAGTGCAAAAGTTGCATCCTGACTCCTTTGTTACACTGAACCTCCCTGACGACGAGGACACTGCCTCAACACATGCCCAAACTCTCCGCACTCAAAACAACTCCCTGGTGTTGGTGATGAGGACTGAAGGGAACCCCCAGCACCGGGATAACTGGTACAAGGACCTGGCATAGACGATCTCTGACCCGATGAAGCACGGGATGAACTCTGAGCTGGAAGAGCACTGAGAGATGAGTGACCCTGCTGAAAACTGTGTGAACCATGGCTAGATGATGCACCACAATGAACTGGGTGAGCCGTATGAGCATGCCTGTAAGGATGACCCCTGTCGTGGTAGAACTGATCCCCAGAAGGAACACCGCTGAATCCACCCTGTCCACAGGCCTCTTGGCCTCCTCTCAACATGCTTCTAGATGCGAGCCATCTCTATCTGACGTGCAATACCGACAACCTCATCAAAAGTAGCACCATACATCCTCTCTCTTGTTATAAGAAACCACAGTTCAAATGTGAGACCATCAATAAACCTCCTGATCCTCTCCCTATCAGTTGGAACCAACTAGACTACATGACGGGCCAACTCATAAAACCTAATCTCATACTGCATCACAGATATATCACCCTGATGAAGCTTCTCAAATTGCATGCACAGCTCCTCTCTGCAAAACTGAGGAATGAATTTCTCCAGGAAGAGAACGGAGAACTCCTTCCATGTAAGTGGTGCTGCGCCTACCGGCCTACTCCTCTCATAAGCCTCACACTAACTGAAGGAAGCCCCTGATAACTGAAAAGTAGTAAAGGAGACCTTAGTGGTCTCCAGAATACCTTATGTATGGAGAATACTCTAACACTTGTCCAAGAAACCCTGGGCATCCCCTGCCTATGTACCACTGAAAGATGGAGGTTGGAGTCTCCCAAACCTCTCCAATCTCCGCTGCTCATCATCGTACATAACAGGAACCACATGGGCCTAAGCAGCTGCAACTAGCTTGGTGGTAGTGCCCCCAGTTTCTGGAGTCCCTATATCACCTGCTCCGGTGTGCGGGTTGACAGGAGTTTGAGTACCTCCCCCGTCCCGAGAAGTGGATGTTGTGGCCGGAATAGAGACCGCTTGAGCTAGACTAGTGCACACGGTCAGAATTAGAGCTAAGGCCTCCTGAAGGCCTAGAATCACAATGGACACGGGTGGTGCCTGAGCTAGTCCCACAGGCTCATCCACAGCTGGAACCTGCTCCTAAACTGGGGTAACTAGTGGATCTGCAGGTGCAACCCTAGATGTTGTACGAGCTGCACCTATGCCCCTACCGCTTCCTCTACCGCGACCTCAGCCTTTTGCGGCCCTGACTGGTGGTACTGGTGGTTGTCCATCCTGCCCAGTAGTACGTGTCCTCCCCATATGTGAGAGAATAGAACAACAGAAGTTTAGTTACCATAATCACAAATTCGCATGACAAGAATTAAAGAATGTGAAGTTTCCTAAGGGTTTGGCAGCCTCTCGAAGATAAGTATAGATGTCTCCGTACCGATCCGCAAGACTCTAGTAAACCTGCTCATGACTCGTTAGACCTATGTAACCTAGGCTCTGATACCAACTTCTCACGACCCAAACCCTAACCTTTCGTGATGGCGCCTATCAATAGTACTAGGTAAGCCGACATTTCCAAAATACTTCCAATATTTAACTGAAAGTAAATCAAGGAATTTTAAATAGGCAAAGTTTTCATAAACAGGGATAAAACCCAAAACACAAGTGAGGAAAATAGCTCCCAAAATCAGGGTGTCACTGATCCCATGAGCATCTATACATAACTAGTCTAGGAACGAAACTTCTATAATAGTTTGGATACAAATACAACAAAAGAAAGGACGAGGATGGAGAAACAAGGACTGCGAATGCCATGCAGCTACCTCGATATCTCCAATGGTCAGCTACATGAAATATCAACACCCTCCGCGTTTGAAAACTACTGGATTTTCTCACGAAGTGCAGGGTGTAGTGTGAGTAAAACCAACCTAGTAAGTAACAATAATAAATAAGGAACTGAAAGATAGAGACGAGCTACACAATTATAATTCATTTTCAGTAGTCTCAACGAGGAAAGTAGACATGCTTTCAAATCCGGCAAAATTAAGTCAAATCAGTTTATTCATGCCAAATGCAAGTAAAAATCGAAATAAAGAATCTTTTAGAAGTTTCCAAAACAGTGATATATGGCAACTATGTGCAACAACAATGAAATCATATACAACCTCTCAGGGAAACAATCACTCAGTCCTCCCATTCACTCCAAGATCATAATCACTCATTCCTCACAGTCACTCAACACTCAGCACTCAGCACTCAGCACTCACACTCAGTAGGTACTCACGCTCATTGGGGGTGTGTACAAACTCCGGAGAGGCTCCTTCAGCCCAAGCGCTATATCAAGCCAATGACATAAATCAATGAAATATGTTACGGCGTGCATCCCGATCCCATAAATATCCTTACAATCAGACCCTCGGCCTCACTCAGTCATCAATCTCTCCAGCCTATCGAGCTATCAAAAATCAGGGAAATCAGCCCAAGCAACAATAATATAATGTATCAACAAGAATAATAGAGACTGAGATATGATATGCGAATAAAAATTGAGACTGAGTATAAATAGCATTTAGCAGGTACTCCAACATGTAACACGGCCTCTGTGGGCCCCAACAGTACCAACACATAGCCTAAACGTGGTCTCTAACATGATTCAAAGTCAAATTTCTATAACACATGAAAAGCATATGGCTAACAACAAATTTATTCAACTTTTCAGTTTCACAGAATGGGCCAAGTCACAATTCCCACGGTGCACGCCCACACGCCCATAACCTAGCATGTGCATCACCTCCAAAACAATCATATAACACAAAATCCAGGGATTCATACCTTCAGGATCAGATATAAAATTGTTACTTACCTCGATCCGAGCAAAACTCTACTCCAATATGCCTTTGCCTCGCGAATCGGCCTCCAAACGTTCTGATTCTAGCCACAAGCAGTACAATATAATCAATACACGCTAAAGGAATCAATTCTACAAGAACTTACGAAATTATAGCTCAAAAATCCGAAATTGGCTCAAATCTGCCCCCAAGGCTCATGTCTCGAAATCCGACAAAAGTCACAAGACGTGAAATCCCATTCACTCACGAGTCGAACCATACCAAGTTTGTTAAAATACGACATCAAAATCTTCATTCAAATCCCCATTATCTCTCCAAACCCCTATCCTCAAAACCCCCCAATTTCGCCTAAAAACACACCAACTATGTGGGAAAATCAGCGGGGAAACATAATTATTGAATAGAAATGAATCCAAGGAACTTACCTCAATAATCAACTTGAAAATCCTCTAAAACATCTCCAAAACTGAGCTCAAAAATGTTAGAAATGTGAAAAAATCCCGAAACCCTCGATTTTGAATCATTAAATACTGCCCAGTGATGCCTTCATCGCGAATGCCACCGTCCTCTCACATTCGCGTATACCATTCTGACTGCCCCTCAAATTAACCCTTCGCGAATGAGACCCCATCCTAGCGAACGTGAGGCTTTGCCTACCCCACTCTTCCCGAACACGACCACGACCCTGCGAACGCGTAGACCAAAGCTTGGGGTCCCCAGCTGCCCCCAACACCTCTTCGCGAACGCATCACCATTCCTGCATTCGCGATGCACTCTAAGTCCAAACCTTCACTTTCGCGTCCTCTTCTTCGCAAACGCGAAGAACAAAAATTCCTCTGTCAACAAATTCCCTTCGCGAACGCGAGACCTCTCTCACGAACGTGTAAGAGGAAACTAGAAAATTCACACCAACAATCTTCAGCCATCAAGCTAAGTCCAAAATGATTCGTTAACCACCTGAAACTCACCCGGAGCCCCCGGGACCTCAACCAAACATACCATCAAGTCCCATAATATCATACGAACTTAGTCGAACCCTCAAATCACCTCAAACAACATCAAAAACACGAATTGTACACGGATTCAAACCTAATGAACTTTGAGATTTCCAAATTCTACGAACGACGCTGAAACCTATCAAACCATGTTCGATTGACCTCAAATTTTTCACACAAGTCACAATGACACATACTCCAACTTCCAGAATCGGAATCCGACCTCGATATCAAAAACTCTACCCCCAGTCAAACTTCCAAAATTCCAACTTTCGCCATTTCAAGCATAATTCTATTACGGACCTCCAAATCACAATCTGGACACGCTCCTAAGTCCAGAATCACCCAACGGAGCTAACAGAACCATGAAAACTCAAAATTGAGGTCATTAACACATAAGTCGACATCCGATCAAGTGTCTCAATTCACTCTGAAATCTCTCCGGAGTCGAACCAACTAACCCAATAAGTCATAAAACAACAGTAAAGCACAAAAATAAGTAGAAAATGGGGTATGGGGATACAACTCTCGAAAAGACCGACCGAGTTATTATAACTCTAGTCCTAAAAAGGATAAGTGTTCGTTGCAAATATAATTCGGCCTGAGAGTCCAAAGTCGAATCCCATAGAGAATTAAGGCTTAGCTACAATTGTTTAATATCACCAAATAGACAAGCTTGAGCAATTACCAAGTTATAAAGAATGTGATTTTTTTATTCTAAACTAATTAACTGAAAAATCTAAAAAGCAGTAAAACTATCAATTAACAAGGATAAGGGTTGGAGACAAGATTAAGGAGGTCTAGAGTTATGATTTCCCCAATTGTCGGAATCCTCCCTGCTATGCCTCCAATAATTTCACCTATGTATTCTCTACCGATCGTGAGTACTTTGGTTGATGTAATTCTCTCTCGAGCAATTACCACAATTTACTAGATAAAATATTCTCTCGAACTACACTAGGTGGCACTAATTCACCGCTAATTACGATCGCACCAAGGTTTTGTTATCTCTAATCTCGTCTTACACCCTCCATATTGATTTATCAAATACGTTAGGAGTGATAGTTTTCAACAACTACCTAAATGCATACTCTCCCTTGAGCAGTACACACTAAATAGGCAAAATCAATTGATGGATATTCACTCAATAATAACAAACACATAGTTGAACAAGTAGAGAAATCCAACGGCTCAATTATATATAAACATAACAAGAATTCATCGTCCAAAAGGTTCCATCAAAACCCTAGATAACAAACTAGATATTCATAATAGTATGCAAATCTACAATACTAGAATTCATAACCAATTATGAAAATAGAGGAAGAAAGAGGGAAAAACGTGAAGTTGAATCCTTCTCCTTGCTCCAAGTGTGTTCTTGCCTGCCTAAAGTCTTCTCTCTCTTCAAAGTGGTGCTCTCCCTTCAAAATCACGTTTAAGGATGTATTTATACTGACTAGGGTTTGTATGGGGCGCATTTTCCTTCTCCTATTTTGGATCGGAGAAGCTGGTTTTTTCTGCTTCGGTCCCAGTCTGGAAAAGTGAACCTCTCCTCGTTGTTCGGGACTTTTATGGTTTCTTCTACTCTGGTCTCGATCTGGCGTAGTGAACCTCGCTTGCTATTCAGACTTCTCTCTTAAGCTCTTTTTGATCCTTATCCATGCAAGTTTGTTCCTACACATAAAAAATATGTAATGAGCATATTTTCACTTCAAAAGCGATGTAAAATCCCGCAACTCACACACAAAATGATACACTAACTATAACGACCCGGCCGGTGCGGAATTGCTGGGCAAAACAGTATAAAATAGGACTCCGTGAAATTTTATTCATTTCACCATTGTTACATGCGGATTGAGCTCATTTGAAGGCAATTTGAAGAGAGAATTCGTGGGTCTTCAGTGGAGGTAAGTTCCCGAGTTATTAAAGCCGTTTTTATGTTATTTTGTTTGGATTAGGCTTGTAATTTGAAGGATTAAAGTAAGAAAAAGTTGGGAAAATGGGAGGAAAGATTTGGGAATTTCTTTTGGCAATTTTAGTGGGCAATTGTGGTCCGATTTTGATATTCTTGGTATGTACGGACTCGTGGGAGGATAAGGGTTCTTGTGATATAAATTTTATCGGATTCCGAGATTTGGGCCCAGGGCTCGGGTTTGGCCGAATTTTGAGATTTTTGTATAAATTGATAGTTTTCGATTGGGTTGAGTTCCTTTGGTATATATTAATGATGTTAAACTGGTTTTGGCTAGATTCGAAGCAATCGGGAGCCAATTTGAGGGGAAAGAGAATAGAGGACTAGTATTGTGGCCCGGTAGAGGTAAGTAATGGTTATAAATCTTGTCATGAGGGTATGAAACCCTGGACTAAGTATTTCTCACTGATTTTAGAATGGCGCACATGTCGGATGACAAGTATGTGCGCGCACTGATTTTTGAATTGGACTTGGTCCTCTCTGCGGCAACTATTGAGTTGCGCACTTTACTCTAAACTATATGTTAAATTGTGTTCTAAATATTGTTGAAATATTTAGGCTATAACCCATGTTTGGGGCCTCGTGCCGACTTGTTTATACCCCTTGGGGGATTTTTACTACTGTTTTCCTCACTGATTATTGATGATTTCACTCAGTCACATTGTGCTTACTGTTTTCGAAACTCAACCTGATTTACACTACTTTGAGATTTAAAATGATGTTTTGGGTCGAGTACCCTGTTTTTATTGATTTTCCCGAGGGGCTTTCGAGAGGTTCTGACTGAGTGAGGTCGAGGGCCTAATTTGTGAGGATATGATACGCCACGAGATGGCTTGATATTAGCGCTTGGGCTGAAGGATCCCCTCTGTAGTCTGCACACACCCCCAATGAGCGCACCGAGTGCCGAGTGCCGAGTGACGAGTTGTTGGGAGGAAACAATGACTGTGAGGTATGCCTGATGGGCTGATTATGAGTTATGGTGAGGTATGCCCGAGGGGCTGATTATGAGTGATGGTGAGGTATGCCCGAGGGGCTGATTATGATACATGTTTTTCCCGAGGGGCTACTTATGATTTAATACTTTCACTCTGAACTTATGAAATTTGTTTTTCCCGAGGGGCCTCTTTATGATTTATTTCATGCTTTCGGTTTTAAGTTGTTGAAAATATACATTTTTCAAAGGATTTTTCTGAAGTTGGTTTTAAGGCATGATGATTTCATATATCTATGTTATACTGTTGGAATGAAAGGCTGTGCATATTGTGAATTGATGACATTGATTTTATGTGTTTCTTGCTGCTCAGACCTGATTTTATTTTCATTACTACTGAGTTGGTGTACTCACATTACTCCTTGCACTTTGTGTGCAGATCCAGGTGTTAGGGCAGGGTGAGATGTCTATTTGTTCCAGATATTCTCGGAGGTTTGCGAGGTAGCTACATGCGTCCGCAGTCCTGCTCTCTCTCTCTCTCCTGCTTACTATTATAGAATTTATTTTCTTTTGAGTTGTATATTTTATGTAGATGCTCATGACCAGTGACTCCGGGTTCTCGGGGGTTGTATTTAATATTCAGTATAGCTTTAACTGTTTTATAAATGTTTAAAGGAAAATTTTATGGGTTATCAGTATAGTAAAGATGTAAATGGAAGCTTATTATGATTTGAGTGCAGTTTTGGCTGGCCTAGTTCGACGATAGGCGCCATCACTACTGGCTTATATTTGGGGTCGTGAAAGTTTGGTATCAGAGACCTAGGTTACATAGGACTCACCGGCCATGAGCAAGTTTAGTAGAGTCTTGCGGATCGGTACAGAGACGTCTGTACTTATCTTCGAGAGGCTGCAGAACCCTTAGGAAAAATCTCACATTCTTGAATTCTAGTCGTGCAAACCCATGTAATTCAGCCAAGAGCGTAACTCGTGAATTCCATCCATGTATTCGAACGCGCACGAGAGCGCTTGGTATCAGCTGTGCATCGACAGCTTGTGGCTTCCATGGATGAGATGTGATTTTGGCATATTGGTAATGGGCCAGTCTGGAGGACTTGAGGCCGGATTCATTCTGTGGCTTGATTGCTGAGATTTTCGTTGTGTGGGCACATGTATTTGGGGACTTATATGTCTATTTGTGTTCTTATTGATGAGAATTGGTGAGTAGATGCCTATGTGGTGGGTGTGATTTGATTGTTAGATGTGTTCAGACTGTGATTACTGACAAAAGGGTTGGCTGGAAATGTGGTAAGATTTATTGAGTGTTTGATTTCTGTCTCGATTTGGTATATGGCCTTGAGTTGTGAGTATGTAGGAAGACCTCTCATGTTGTGTAGTTGTGGAGTGAAGCATATTTTTCTGTTGGGTTACGAGTTCCTGGTGATGTCTTTTGAGCTGATCATTTGCCCCAGTAACGTTCATGTATTTGATTAATGGTGTATTCCAGCTGTATTAGCACTCCTTGCTATTGTATTCATTGATGGCGTCCTAACATATTCGCGTAGCCAAGATTAGCATACTTAGAATCTGAGGATGGCATTATAAGGATTCAGGGAGGAAAGGCTCTATGCCAATTCTCCGAGTGTGAATTTTTGCTCAGTTCAGTAGCATTTTTGGGACACGTGGTGTCCAGTGAGGGTATCCATGTGGTCAGACTTGTGTGGGTAGAGCTTCCAGAAGCTCGAGAATTCTGTGACCACCGCTCCAGTGTTAGTTCTGCCATCAGCTTTAGGTTTTTACCGCGTATTGTGATGCCTCGAGGGTAGGCGTTGTATGTGTTTCGCTGAAGAAAGGTGTAGTGAGTGGGTGATAGATATGGTCTTCAGAAGTGTATGGAGAGATATCAGTTGAGGCGAAGCGGGAAGGGGTATCTCCTGCGGGTTGTCCTAGGGTGTGTGGTCCCTATGTAGTTTTGTAATAAGTTCTCTCTACCAGTAAATGATATATGTTGTAATTGGAGTCTAGATCGCTTGTGGAAGTTGGCGTGACTGTTACAATGGTGAATGCGAGATTTGCATATGACTTGAGCTGTTAGACGGGTGGCATTATTATGGGCATTGTGAGTTATTGTTTGTCTCGATCGTTGGCTTTGGGCGAAGTGGGGCAGTCTGTTAATGATAAGTTGATTGCACGATTATGTGTGGTATTGGTTTCAGTTCGAGGAATATTGGTGGATCAGTTATGACCTGCAGGCGTGGGCTCTGGGAATGTCACGAGTAATGGAAATCTCTTCGATATAGGTTGTAATGTACTCAGTTGGGTAATTGGGTTCTATTGAATGATTTAGTGGAAATTGTAAAAGGTGTAGTGTGTGCAGTGTATGAATTTTCTTGTGGCTTCAAGTAAGTGGATTACTTTCCTAGTATGTCAGTGTGCAAACGGGTCAGGTCGATTCTGTCTAATTGGTCATAGTGATTGAGATTTACATTAGAGGATGTCAAGACTTGTGGTATTTCTACATCATCACGGATTCTACATATCAATATCAGGAAGGTGAAGGTAATGGATTTAGGTTCGCAGGAAGTCTCTTCAGGGTAAGTATTTTGAATGTGGTACTTTGGGGGATATTTGAGAGAGTATTTGGCGGCTTATGAGCCTTAGATGGTATGGTTTTATGCTTGGGCCGCGTATGGTGAGTCTGGGTTGAAAATTGTGGTATTACGGCAGGGAGAAGTATAAATTCAAATCTAATTCAGAAGAAACTTGGGTAAATAGGGCAACTTGGTAGTAGGTCGGATCGGCATGGTAAGGGATACAATTAGTTCTTTGGGTGTTCATGAGGTGACGAGTTTTTATGGGTGTTTCTTAGCAAAGCTCTTTGATTTTTGGTGGCCTGTGTAGCTTGGTTGAGTTAGCAGAATTTAGTCCTGATGGATTGGTGTTGCACAAATAGGATCCGGATAGTTCCTGATGGTTTCTACCGCGGTTAAGGGTGCATATTTTCTTTTGGCGTGAGGTGCGGGTGATGTGTAGTGAATTTTCTTCTAAATGGGATCAAATGGAAGTTATTGGCTAGTTGGGTATGGAGTTGCTTGTGGCTCATAAGGGACCATGGAGTTCCCGTATTTTTCCTAGGTTGGCATGACGTATGCGGTATGTTGGGTAGAGTTGAGATTTGCATATGTGAGGTCACGGTTCAGTTCTGGAAGGAAGGTCATAAATTCTTAGGCAGCATGGGCAGTTTCAGATGACTAGGTAGATGATATCACTAATTGGTGCGACTTGATGAGGGTATACATTTCAGAAAGAGCAATGTGTTTGAATTGAGGGTACTTCATTGGTGTCGCGATGCCCTATTGTTGGATCGACTGTTGATATTCAGGGTTGGTTGGTAAATGGAAGAATTATAGGGGTATCCCTCGTGGAATGAGTGAGTAATTGGGATGTGTTATGTATTCGAGTAGTGGAGTTGTGATCAGATATGGTAATCCGTACGTTTCATGGACTTCGAGACTGAGAGTTCTCATAAACAGGTTATTTTGTGGTAGTGAACTATGAAGATGCGAGCTGAGCTAGTCAGATGTTAGTATGTACCATGATTCCATCATTGTAAACTTTTCAGTAAGTTATGTATCTGTGGTGGGTGATCAGAGTTAATTTAGGGTTACTGGTAGGCTAATATGGGTGTGTGTTTTGCACCGGGTCGGAATTGTTGGCTCCGAGTTTCTATTATTGAGAAATGTACCATTCGATTGTGATTGAGTTTATTCATGTTCTAGAGTGATCTATGAGTTACCCTTTGGTATTGCGAGGAGTGGTGATTATTGGTTATATGCACATATGGTGCGGTTCTAATTGGGCTTTATAGATAGATTTGAGTAAGGTAAGTAATTGGGTGTTGCGGGATTGAGGTGTGTTGGTTATATACCTTCTGTTTCGGGTGGCATGGTATCGTCCGGTTTCCCCCGTGGTTATGGCAATGCACTTTGAGTATCTGATGGCGAATTTCGAATGGTTATTGATTTTGGGCAAGGTGTCTTCAAATATTTCAAGTGGACCAGCGGTTGGATGAGATCACGCAGTGTAGCGGAGTTATGTAGGGGTATGACCTTTGGTATTAGATTCATGTTTTTTGATTTTACGGTGTTTGCTAGGCTGTTAGCATGATATGGTGATGGTAATTGTTAATGGCAGGATAGTCCTCTCGTGTGGATCTTTTATATAATTTGATTGCATTGGGATGTTGCTGTTAAGTGCACGAGTTGCACAGGTTTTGGCTTCAAATTGTATAGATGTGTCATGTCTTCAGGGTGGTCGTGATGGATGAGAAGAGGTCATTGGACCTAGAATGAACATTTTCAGAATTTTCTACAGCATAGTTGGAAGGATAAATATCGGGAGTCTGCTTAGAAATCTGCTATAATTCCTGTTTGGGAAGGGGGAGTTTCATGTCTGACTGATCGGACGAATGGTTGTTAGTTCTACGTGCTTCTTTCATCATCGGCAGTATATGGAAGTGTTAGAGCGAGGCATTTCTTGATAAGAGGTTATGTACCGGTATTGGGTTGTTCTGAGCAGTTATTGTGGTTAAGAGTTATCGCTATGAGTGTTCGAGTCACGCGGTGTATTATGTGATTCCATCTAGGGTGCGTATATGACTTGATTCAGCATGTTCAGACTTGTTCAGTTTATAGTCATGGAAATTTTGATCTTGTATATTATTTCAGAAGTGGGAATTTGGTTCTAAGGTTTATGGGCCAGGATTTGGATTTCGAAATTTCAACGGTATTGTGCTATTGGACCTATATGGGATAGGGTGACGTGGGATCACCCCCCGGGTATGTGTATGGTAAGCTACGTAACAGTTTGATGGTGTTGGAGAACAACTCTTGGCACGTTCGAGGACGAACGTATGTTTAAGTGGGGGAGGATGTAACGACCCGGTCGGTTGTTCCGAGAGTTTAACTCCGATTCCCCCATTTCTGCTACATTTTATGTGGTTCAGCTTCATTTATGTGTGTTGGTTTGGTTGGTTCGGGTTCAGAGTGGTCATGGTGAGAACTGAGGCATTCAGTCTCTCAAGGTAGCATAATAGTTGAGAAANCAGTTTTCCTACCAAAGGGGCTGGCTTCAACAACCCATAAGGGACGGCTTGCCAAGCTACACAACTCAGAAAACTGTTGTACTACAATCAACCCAACTGTTAAAACTCAGAAAACATTCGTACTACAACAAGCTAACTTTCTTAGAGTATTCTTACTCTATTTTCATACATGGACCGGCCTTTCCATCCATTCGAAAGAAAGAACAAGAAGGAAATTTAGAAGGAACTCATATGTAGTATATCACAAAGGTTTAGAAAAGTTACAAGATGATCCTACAACTACTACAAGGCCTCCTTTATATAGGTTTAGGAGGTTATTACAAGACAAACCTGCATTAAATTAAACCTATCTTACATGGCAAACTTATCT
>ML366965.1:0-15209 GCA_005239505.1 Nicotiana paniculata | reverse complement strand
CTTAGCTACTCATGTTTAAACGAAACAAAACTACAAGAAATTGCATACTTGAAATATAAAGTACGAAATACTAGATGTAGAAATCGATGTTCTTGCACTTCAATGGAATTTTCTCCTTCTCTACTTTGATTCACGAAAATCCCCCTTTAATTGTGTTTTAGGAGTCTATTTATAGGTTTAGGGTGAACCCTAACCGTGTAGGAGACTTCTATTTCACTTGGGAAACACTTAAACCCGTCAAAACACGACTTCTGGCCGAACTGGGGACCTGGTGTTTGGTGGCTAACGCCTGGCTAACGCCAGGCAAGGGCTGGCGTTTCAGCCCTAATGCCTGGCTAACGCCAGGGTAGGGCAGGTTGTTTGGTTCTGTCGCCCGGGTGCCTCCTTTCGCGTATTTTTCGACGTTTTTGCATCCTTTTAGCCCCGTTTCCATCTCCACTTCACCTACACATGAAATAACTCCATTAAGCACATAATAAGTGTAATTTTATCATTAATGCGCATAGAATGTAAGGTATATCACATGTCAAACTATGCAATTTAGTCTCGCATCAGGCAACCAACTACAATGTCCATAGTGATGTGCTCTCATTTCCACTCAGGTATAGGCATCTGCTGGAGTAGGCCTCCTGGCCCCTGGTGCTCATACTTAACATGTTGGCAATTTAGACATCTGGCCACATACTCCACGATGTCTTTCTTCATCCGCCTCCACCAGAAATGCTGCCTCAAGTCACGATACATCTTCGTAGCACCAGGACGAATAGAATATCGTGAACTGTGAGCCTCCTCTAGAATCCTCTCCCTCAGGCCGTCAACATTAGGGACACATAAGCGACCCTGAAGTCTCAGAACCCCGTCCTTGCCAATAGAAACCTCTTTGGCACCACCCTGCAACACTGTCTCCCGGAGGGCTACCAAGAGCGGATCATCATACTGCCGAGTCTTGATCTCCCCCAATAATGAAGATTGAGCCACCACACGTGCAAGAACCCGGCTGGGCTCTGAAATGTCCAACCTCACTAGGAAATTAGCCAAGGACTAAATGTCTAAAGCTAGTGGTCTCTCCTCTGCTGAAATGAAAGCTAAGATACACATGCTCTCCGTCTTCGTGCTTAAGGCATCTGCAACAACATTCGCCTTGCCCGGGTGATAAAAAATGGTGATGTCATAATCCTTCAGCAATTCGAGCCACCTACGCTACCTCAAATTAAGATCTCTCTGCTTGAACAAGTGCTGCAAATTGTAATGGTCTGTATAAACCTCACAAAGGCATCCCATACAAGTAGTGCCTCCAAATCTTAAGAGCATGAACAATCACCGCCACCTCCAAATCGTGCACATGGTAATTCTTCTTATGAACCTTCAGCTGACGTGAAGCATATGCAGTAACTCTCCCCTCACGCATCAATACACATCCCAAACCAACGCGTGAAACATCAATCAATAAACTGTATACATCCCCGAACCGGAAGGCAACACTAGAACTGGTGTTGTGGTCAAAGCTGTCTTGAGCTTCTGGAAGCTAACCTCACACTCATCGGACCACGGAATAGGGCATTTTTCTGGGTCAATCTAGTCAGAGGGGATGCAATGGATGAAAAACCCTCCACAAACCGGTGATAATAACCTGTCAGTCCCAAGAAGCTCTTAATCTCTTTCGCTGTAGTGGGGCATGGCCAACTCTGAACTACCTCAATCTTTTTAGGATCCACCTTGATACCCTCTCCGGATACCACATGTCCCAAGAATGCCACAGAATCCAACCAAAACTCACATTTGGAGAACTTAGCGTACAAATTTTGTTCTTGCAAAGTCTGGAGCACAACTCTCAAGTGTTGCTCATGCTCTCCAAGACTACGTGAGTAAATCAGAATGTCATCAATGAAGACAATGAACAAAGAATCAATATAAGGCCTGAACACCATGTTCATCAATTCCATGAATGTTGCTGGGGAATTAGTCAAGCCAAAGGACATCACCAGGAACTCATAATGACCATATCTCATACGAAAGGCAGTCTCCGAAACATCCGAGTCCCGAATCTTCAACTGATGGTAGCCCGATCTCAAGTCAATCTTAGAAAACACCCGAGCACCCTGCAACTGGTCAAACAAATCATCGATACGCGGCAACAGGTACTTGTTCTTGATGGTGACTTTTTTCAACTGGCGAAAGTCAATACACATCTGCATAGTCCCATCCTTCTTCTTCACAAATAACACTGGAGCACCCCAAGGTGATACACTCGGTCTGATAAACCCCTTAGCTAACAACTCCTCAAGATGTTCTTTCAATTCCTTTAATTCCTTCGGAGCAATACAGTATGGGGGATAGATATAGGCTGGGTTCCTAGAGCTAGGTCAATGCAAAAATCAATTTCACAATCCGGTGGTATGCCTGGAAGGTCTGAAGGAAACACATCAGCAAACTCTCGAACTACTGGCACCGAATCAATCGTCGGAGACTAGGCAGTGGTGTACCGCACATAAGTAAGATCATCCAAACAACCCTTCTCGACGATACGCCGAGCCTTCAGGAAAGAAACAACCTGACTGGCTGCACAAACTGAGGAACCTCTCCACTCCAATCTCGGCAACTCAGGCATGGCTAGAGTAACCGTCTTGGCATGGAAATCTAAGACAGCGTGATAGGGAGATATCCAATCCATGCCCAGGATGATCTCAAAATCAACCATATCGAGCAACAGGAGGTCCGCTCTGGTCACGAACCCACAGAATGTAACCACACAAGACTGATAAATCCGGTCCACCGCCATAGAATGGCCCACAGGAGTGGACACATAAACAGGAGTACCCAAAGACTCACAAGGGAAGTTACATGAGTACCCAAAGACCCACAGGAGTCGAACCACCCGTCCCCGCAAGTCATAAATCAGCAAAAGCAACTACGGGAAGTCTCAGCTAGGGGCACGGGGTCCTAGAACACAAAACAACTGGTCGGGTCGTTACACATCAAGATCCAGATCAAAGTCGGCCTAAAGAACTAGCCAAGAATCAAGACCAAGCTTCAAAAAATTTACAGATAGGAATCTTGTAACTCGTAGCTGATAGGTTTAGTTAGTCTTTTTCGCTTTGTTACTTTGGTGTAATAAGGAGCTCAGCAATAGTAAAAAACATATGCGGCAGTAAAATCACACCTTTCCGGTAGTCCCAATTAAAAAAACTCCTAGAAATACACTAACCTGATTATTTTATAGCCAAGGATATGTAGGCAACCTTTGAATCAAGGTTCGGTCAAGCTTTTCCAAAGAGCTTCCAACTGAGTATCCAAACGGGTAAAAGTTGTTCATAACTGCTCACTTTGTCTTTGCCTGAAAACTCTTCATGTTCCCGAGCAAAGAGGGGCAGCTCTGAGCATGTAATTTTTACCTTACTAAAATACTCCGATAAAATTAATGAATAAATTATCCTTATTTTCTAGATTTTAATTTTTTTAGGATTTTTTGGTATTTATTTGGAAATATTTACATTTTTAGTCGCATGTTTTCATTTTTTTAAGTTATAAAAATATTTAAACCTTCATCATCTTGAATTATTAGGTTCTTAATTTAATTTAATGCCTAATCACATAATTAATTGCTTCATTAAAAGAAAATCTCAAAAATTATTTGTTTTTGTAACGACCCTACCGGTCGTTTTTCCTTGTCGGACCCCGTTACCCTAATTGAAACTTCACATTGGGGCTTATTGTTATATATGACTTGCGGGGGCGGGTGGTCCACGATTCGGAAGTGTTTAGAGTGCTATAGGAACACTTGGTTCCTTAAGGTTGGCCTTTAAGGCCAAGTTTGACTTCGGACAACATTTTGGGTAAACGACCTCAGAATCGAGTTTCCACGGTTACAGTAGCTTCGTATGATGATTTCGGACTTGGGTGTATGTTATGACCCGAGAGTGTTTCAGCGCCCAATATTGAAATAAGAGTTCCTTAGGTTCCTATTGTGGTTTGGAACGTGTTTTTGAGTTATCGAGGTCCGAACGGAATTCCGAGACTCGAATAGTTCCGTTATGTTATTTATTACTTTCCTGCAAAATTTGGTGTCATTTCGAGTAGCATAGGTCGGTTCGGCGCGTTGTTAGCGAAGTCAAGAAAACTTAAAGTTCCTAAGTTTGGTTCTAGGGGGTTTGAGGTGTGATTTTGAGTTTTGGCGTTGTTTTGGGTGTTCTAAAGGATCGAGCGAGTCCGTATTATGATTTGGGACTTGTTGGTATATTTGGACGAGGGCTCGGGTGGGCTCAGGTGCCTCACAGACACCACACGAGGCTAAAAAAGAAGTGAAATAGCTGCTAGTGCACCTGTTCTGGTGTGACCGCAGGTGCGGTTGCCCAGTCGCAGGTGCGGGACCGCTCTTGCAGTACCAACCTCGCAGGTGCGACCCCTAGCGGGTTGCCCATTTCTCACAAGTGTGGACAAAGTTCCGCAGGAACGGAGCCGCGAGTGCGGTCTCTTTTTCACAGGTGCAGGCCCAAGCTTCCTCGTCCATTTTCGCAGGTGCGATCCTTGAGCCGCAGGTGCGGAACCACTGTCAGGCAGTAAATTCTATCGTAAAGTTAGTTAATGGGCTCCACAACCCAACCACTGAAAGGTAAGTAAATTCTATCGTAAAGTTAGTTAATGCATGCATTCTAGTAGAATTTAACTACTTAATTAGTGAAAAATTTAGGAATTTGGGTAGTAACCTAGGGCCTTCGAGAATTTAGAAAATTGCCCGTGAATTGGCTGTGAAATCATAGAAGAATCGTATATTAATGATCCTTAGGCTATGGGTGAGTGCTTCCTTCGAGAATTTTTTGAATTCGAGCATGCAGGCACGGGGTTAGATTTTGGGATTTCTTCAAGAATGATGAATTGACTAAGTAGTAGGAGGATTCCATTCTTTGAATATAAATAGATATGTTTGTATAACATTTGGCTAGTTTCGAGTCCGTGGGTGTCGAGTTTGGAGTTTCGGGCGTGTTCTTGACCCAGAGAGTAGGTTCAACACGAGGTAAGTCTCCTTTCTAACCTTGTAAGAGGGAACTGTCCCCCTAGGTGCTTTAAATGACTATGTGCTAATGTTTGTGGGGGATACGTACGCGCAAAGTGATGAGAGTCCGTACGTAGGACTATTATTGTTATGTCCAGGTAGTTAGGCCTACACGATGCCTTATGTTTTCCTTGAAATGAACTATATGCTTAATGAATTAACGTTACATGCGCCTTGTTTCCCTGAGATCATGGAATTTAAGTAATTTTAAGGAATTGTTCACAAAAAGTAATTTATAAAGAATAAATGTGTGGATTGGGTGTGCATGTGACCACAATTTACATTCCGCGAGCGGAGTGTTATTTCCCCCACTCTCGTGAGAGCGGGCCATACACCATGGCGAGATTGAAAGATATATATTATGGTTCGAGCCGTTCGACCCTCGACAGTGCACATATATGATCATTCTGATGGATCAGACCGGTTGTCCTTATCCTCTATGCGCATGTTAAATTGTTAATAATTCTTCTATGGATTTTGAGTGGTCAGATATTTTTAAGGGAAAGAAAAGAATAATGAAGTGGAAATTGTATATTTACTTCCAGTATTTATTTGAATTACTGTTGTTTTTAATGTTTACTGCTTTTATCATCCTTGTATGTCTGTTACTAATATTATATCTTGCTAATCATTTTGTCGGACCTTAGTGAGTGTCAAGTAGACCTCTCATCACTACTTCTTCGAGGTTAGGCAAGATACTCACTGGGTACATATTGTGTATGTACTCATACTACACTTCTGTACTTAATTGTACAGGTTCTAAGGCAGGTGCATCCGGTTATCAGATCGGAAATCGATTTTGATCATAGTTGGATCTGATTTCACGATGAGCTGCTTCTCCTGACGATCTTTGGCAGCACCATGGAGTTCCTTTTTTCTTATTTCCCGTCTATTTCTTTCAGACATTGGGATTGTATATTATATTTTTGTATATTCTGTTAGTATGCCCGTAGGACTTGTGACACTAGTTCTTGGCACACACGTGGTTATTTTGGTTTGCGGGTCTGTATATATATATTGGCTCACGCCTCTTTACGACTACTTTTGGTTAAAAATGGCTTACTATCTTTTTCAATTAATGTTTTGAACTTTAAAACTTGGCACGTGTTGGGATGTTTACTCAAATATGGGAAAAATCCTTAGTAATCTGAGTGTGGGCTTGCCTAACCCCGGTGTTTGGCGCCATCACGACCTGAGTTAGTATTTTGGGTCGTGACAAAATGGTATTAGAGCACTAGTTTCAAGTATGTATCACAAGTCACGGGCAAACCTAGTAGAGTCTTGCGGATCGGTATGGAGACGTTTGTACTTATCTTCGGGAGGATATAGGGTGTTAGGATGACCTCTCCTTACTTTTCTTCTATCGTGCAGTCAATGGTTTACTAAATCTCATTCTTCTATTCTCTCACGATGGTGAGGACGCGTGCATCCGATGTTCCAGACTCGGGAGGGGCCGCTAACCCCATTGTTCGAGGCCTTGGCAGAGGCCAGGGGAGGGCACCGGCCCGAGGTAGGGGACGAGGGCATCCTCGAGCTATTCCAGTTGTACCACCACCAGAGGATCCCACTATAGAGGAGCAGGGTAAGGTTCCCCCAGCAGGTCCTTCTCCAGTGGACTTTATGATGGTGCCAGGCTTCCACGAGATCATGGGCCGTATGATGCGGTTTATGGACACCATATCCCAGGCTGGTTTATTTCCACCAGATCCTGCCATGTCTCAAGCGGGAGGGGGAGCCCAGACTCCTACCACCCAGGCCGCAGGTCAGGCAACAGCATTACATCATACCCCGGGTACACTTCCCGTGGGTGGGATCTAGCCTGTAGGAGCACACCTGCGCCCAGACCAGTTTCGTATGGTGATCCGCAAGAGTTATTGTATAGATGGACTCGATTGCACCCTCATTCTTCGGGGGTGAGCGAGGCGAGGATGCCCAGGATTTTGTTGACAGGTGTAGGGACAGGATGCACAATATGAGGATATTAGAGTCCCATGGAGTGGACTTCACTACCTTCCAGCTAGAGGGCAAGGCTCGCAGATGGTGGCAGTCCTATATTCTTAGCAGGCTAGAAGATTCTCCTCCTATCACCTGGGAGCAGTTCACCCAGATGTTTCTAGACACGCATATCCCACCCTCTGAGAGTGAAGAGCTGCGATATCAGTTCGAGCAGTTGGAGCAGGGACATATGTCAGTGACTGATTATGAGGTTAGATTCTCAGAGTTGTCTCGCCACGCACTTATGATATTTCCTACTGATGCTGAGAGAGTGCAGATATTTGTAGCAGGGTTGTACCCCGATATTAGGGCCAACATGGCCCTAGAGGTGGAGATGGGGACTCCCTATCAGCTGGTTGTCGAGATAGCTCTTCGGATGGAGGTCTATCAATCGAGAGGCAGAGAGTAGGGTCAGTAGGACAAGAGAAGCAGATTCTCCGGGGATTTCATAGGTGCCCTAGTTAGGGGCAGAGCTCAGCCTAGCAGGCCTCCATATTCAGCACCCCCACCACCTCCCTGAGGTGTTCAAGTGAGGGCTCATTTCAGTGCCATGACAGAGCGTTACTACCGCCCTCCATTCATTCAGAGTTCACCGAGTGGTTATTCCAGTTATCCGAGATTCCCCAGTCCCTACTTCAGTGTTATGCCAGAGAGTACAATCGCTCTCCGGCCATTCAGGGTTCCTCTTCGGGGCAGCAAGCTATGATACCCGGAGGTTTTTATCAGTGTGGGGATCCAGGTCATATGAAGAGGCATTGTCCCATATTTCGGGGCAAAGCAATGTAGCAAGATCATCAGCCTATGGGTCCAGCACCAGCCGTCAGGCCACCTAAAGGTGGGGGACAGGTCGGCAGGGGTCGTCCTAGAGGTGGAGGCCAGTCAGGGGGAGGTCAGCCAGCTCATGTTCATTCTGGCGGGGCTCAGTCTTCCGTAGCTCCAGTTAGATTCTAGTTATTCTATCCATATCAGATGTAGAGGCTTCCGACGCCGTGATCACAGGTATTATTATAGTATGTGGTAGACAGGCATCGGTGTTATTTGATCCAGGATCCACTTATTCCTATGTTTCGGTCTTATTTGCTTATTTTCTGGATGTCCCTCGTGATTCCTTAGGTTCTTCTATATGCGTGTCCACTCTTGTGGGAGATTTTGTGGTGGTAGACCGGGTTTACCGGTCCTGTACGGTTACATTCTCCGGGTTCGAGACTCGAGCGGATCTCTTATTAATCGACATGGTTGATTTCGAGACTATTTTAGGCATGGATTGGCTATCTCCTTATCATGTCGTGCTAGATTTCCATGCCAAGACAGTTACTTTAGCCATGCCAGAGTCGCCTAGGCTGGAGTGGATAGGTTCCTCAGTTAGTGCAGCCAACCAAGTTATTTCATTCCTAAAGGCTCGACATATGATCGAGAAGGGTTGTCTGGCCTACCTCGCTTATGTGCGGGACACCACCGCCGAGTCTCCCATGATTGATTAAGTGCCAGTTGTTCGAGAGTTTGCTGATGTATTTCCTTCAGACCTTCCGGGCATGCCTCCCGATCGTGATATTTATTTCTGCTTTGATTTAGCTCCAGGCACCCAACCTATCTATATTCCTCCATACCGTATTGCTCCGAAGGAGTTGAAGGAGCAGCTAGAGGAGTTGTTGACTAAGGGGTTCATCAGACCGAGTGTATCACCGTGGGGTGCTCCAGTTTTATTCGTGAAGAAGAAGGATGGGTCCATGCGGATGTATATTGATTACCGCCAGTTGAAAAAGGTCACCATTAAGAACAAGTATCCTTTGCCGCGCATTGATGATTTTTTTGACCAGTTGCAGGGTGCTAGGATGATTTCTAAGATTGATTTGAGATTAGGATATCATCAGTTGAGGATTCAGGCCTCAAATGTTTCGAAGACAGCTTTTCGCACGAGGTATGGCCACTACGAGTTCCTGGTAATGTCCTTTGGCTTGACTAATGCCCCAGCAGCATTATGGACTTGATGAATAGGGTGTTCAGGCCGTATATTGATTCCTCTGTCATTGTCTTCATTGATGACATCTTGATTTACTCAGTAGCCTGGGGGAGCACGAGCAGCATTTGAGATTTGTGCTCCAGACTTTGCGAGAACAGAAGCTATATGCTAAGTTCTCCAAGTGTGAGTTCTGGTTGGATTCTGTGGCATTCTTGGGGCATGCGGTATCCAGAGAGGGTATCAAGGTTTATCCTCAAAAGGTTGAGGCGGTTCAGAGTTGGTCCCATCCTACTGCAGCTATAGAGATCAGGAGCTTTTTGGGCCTAGCAGGCTATTATCGCCGATTTGTGGAGGGATTCTCTTCTATTGCAGATCCATTGACTACATTGACTCAGAAGAATGCCCCGTTCAGATGGTCTGACGAGTGTGAGGCGAGCTTTCATAAGCTCAAGACAACATTGACCTCAGCACCAATTCTGGTATTACCTTCCGGCTCGGGGATGTACACAGTGTATTATGACGCTTAACGCGTTGGTTTGGGATGTGTGTTGATGCAGGAAGGGAGAATTATTGATTATGCTTCATGCCAGCTGAAGGTTCATGAGAAGAATTACCCTATGCACGATTTAGAGTTGGCGGCGATTGTGCATGCTCTTAAGATTTGGAGGCACAGCTTGTATGGGGTGTCCTGTGAGGTTTATACAGACCACCGCAGCTTGTAGCACTTGTTCAAGCAGAGGGATGTTAATTTGAGGTAGCGCAGATGGATTGAGTTTTTGAAGGATTATGATATCACCATTCTTTATCATCCGGGCAAGGCAAACGTGGTAGCAGATGCCTTGAGCAGGAAGGTAGAGAGTATGGGTAGTTTGGCTTACATTTCAGTAGAGGAGAGACCTCTAGCCTTGGACATTCAGTCCTTGGCTAATCACCTGGTGAGGTTAGACCTTTCGGAGCTTCATCGAGTTCTAGCACATGTGGTTGCTCAGTCTTCGTTACTGGGTGAAATTAAGGCTCGGCAGTTTGATGATCCGTGCTTGGCAGTGCTTCGGGAGACAGTGGTGCATGCTGGTGCCAGGGAGGTTATTATTGGAAAGGATGGTGTTTTGAGACTTCAGGGCCGTTTATGTGTTCCTAATGTCGATGGCCTGTGAGGGAGGATTCTAGAGGAGGCACACAGTTCTCGATATTCTGTCCATCCTGGTGCTACTAAGATGTATCGTGATTTGAAGCAGCATTACTGGTGGAGGCGGATGAAGAAGGACATTGTGGAGTATGTGGCTTGGTGTCTTAATTTCCAGCAGGTTAAGTATGAGCACCAGAGGCCAGGAGGCCTACTTCAGCAGATGCCTATTCCGGAGTGGAAGTGGGAACGCATCACTATGGACTTCGTGGTTGGGCTGCCTCAGACTTTGCGGAAGGTTGACGCGGTTTGGTTCATTGTGGATAGATTGAAAAAATCGGCGCATTTCATTCCAGTGGCTACTACATACACTTCTGAGAGGTTGGCACAGATCTACATTTGGGAGATAGTCCGGTTGCACGGTGTGCCGGTGTCCATTATGTCAGATCGAGGTCCTCAACTCTCCTCGCACTTCTGGAGAGCATTGCATAGTGAGATGGGTACCCAGATAGACCTCAGCATAGCATTTCACCCTCAAGCTGATGGTCAGTCGGAGTGTACAGTTCAGATATTGGAGGACATGCTCAGGGCATGTGTGATTGACTTTGGAGGTCAGTGGGAAAAGTTCTTGCCTTTGGCGGAGTTTGCTTACAATAATAGTTATTAGTCCAGCATTGAGATGGCACCATTTGAGTCTTTGTATGGTCGGCGATATCGTTCTCCTATTGGTTTGTTTGAGCCTGGTGAGGCTAAGTTATATGGAACTGACCTAGTGAGGGATGCTTTGGAGAAAGTGAAAGTGATCCAGGAGAGGCTCTGCACAGCACAGTCCAGACAGAAGAGTTATGCAGATCAGAGGGCGCGTGATGTATCATTTATGGAGAGAGACAAGGTTCTGTTGAAGTTCTCACCGATGAAGGGTATTACGAGGTATGGGAAGAAGGGAAAGTTAAGCCCGAGGTTTATAGGTCCTTTCGAGTTGTTGAGGCGAGTTGGGGAGGTTGCTTATGAGCTGGCCTTACCTCCACTATTATCAGGAGTTCATCCAGTTTTTCATGTATCCATGCTCCGGAGGTACCACGCCGACTTCTCTCACGTGTTTGATTTCAGAACTATTCAGTTGGATGCGAGGTTGGGCTATGAGGAGGAGCCAGTTGCTATTATTGATAGAAAGGATCGCCAATTGAGGTCCAAGAGAGCTTCTGCCGTAAAGGTCCAGCGAAAGGGCCAACTAGTGGAGGACGAAACTTGGGAGTTCAAGGAGGACATTCGGAACATATATCCGCACTTATTCAGCACTTCAGGTATGATTCTAGATCCGTTCGAGGACGAACGTTTGTTTAAGAGGTGGAGAATGTAACGACCCGACCGGTCATTTTGCTTTGTCGGACCCTGTTCTCCTAAATGAAACTTCCCATTGCATCTTATTGTGATTTATGACTTGCGGGGGCGGGTGGTCCGGGATTCGAAAGTGTTTAGAGTGCTATAGAAACACTTGGTTCCTTAAGGTAGGCTTTTAAGGCCAAGTTTGACTTCGTTCAACATTTTGGGTCAACGACCTTGGAATCTAATTTTGACGGTTCCAATACATTTGTATGATGATTTCGGACTTGGGCGTATGTTCGGANCGTGGGGTGCTCCAGTTCTATTCGTGAAGAAGAAGGATGGGTCCATGCGGTCGTGTATGATGATTTCGGACTTGGGCGTATGTTCGGAATGGGTTTTGGATGACCTGGGAGCGTTTCGGCGCCCAATATTGAAAGAAAAGTTCCTTACTTTACTATTGTGGTTTGGGTGTTCTGAAGGCTCGAGCGAGTCCGTATTATGATTTGGGACTTGTTGGTATATTTGGATGGGGGCTCGGATGGGCCCAGGTGCCTCCAGGACACCACACGAGGCCAAAAACCTGCTGAACAGCTGCTGGTGCACCTGTTCTGGTGTGACCGCAGGTGCGGTTGCCCAGTCGCATGTGCGGGACCGCTCCTGCGGTCCCAGCCTCGCAGGTGCGACCCCCAACGGGCAGCCCATATCTTGCAGGTGCGGACAAAGTTCTGCAAGAGTGGAGCCGCGGGTTCCGTCTCCTCTCCGCAGGTGCGGGACCAGGCTTCCTCGTCCATTTCCGCAGGAGCGAGCCTTTGCTCACAGGTGCGGTCCTTGAGCCGCAGGTGCGGAACCACTGTCAGGCAGTGTGTTTTTTTAATATACGGGATTCTTCATTGTTTCTTCATTTCTTCATCCATTAGAACACTTTGAGAGCTTGGAAAAGGGGCTCCACGACCCAACCACTGAAAGGTAAGTAAATTCTATCGTAAAGTTAGTTAATGCATGCATTCTTAGTAGAATTTAACTACCTAATTAGTGAAAAATTTAGGAATTTGGGTAGTAAGCTAGGCTTTCGAGAATTTATAAAATTACCCGTGAATTGACTATGAAATTATACAAGAATCGTATATTAATGATCCTTAGGCTATTGGTGAGTGTTTCATTCGAGAATTTTTTGAATTCGAGCATGCGGGCCCGGGGTTGGATTTTGAGATTTCTTCAAGAATGATGAATTGACTAAGTAGTTGGAGGATTCCATGCTTTGAATATAAATTTATATGTTTGTATAACATTTTGCTAGTTTGGAGTCCGTGGGTGTCAAGTTTGGAGTTTCGGGCGCGTTCTTGACCCGGAGAGTAGGTTTGACACGAAGTGAGTCTCCTTTCTAACCTTGTAAGAGGGAACTGTCCCCCTAGGTGATTTAAATGACTATGTGCTAATATTTGTGGGGTCTACGTACGCGCAAAGTGATGAGAATCCGTACGTAGCGACTATTATTGTTATGTCCGGGTAGTTAGGCATTACACCATGCGTTATTTTCCTTGAAATGAACTATATGCTTAGTGAATTAATGTTACATGCAGCTTGTTTCCCTGAGATCATGGAATTTAATTAATTTTAAAAAATTGTTTACGAAAAGTAATTTATAAAGAATAAATGTGTGAATTGTGTGTGCATGTGACCGCTTCGTGTTATTTCCCCCACTCTCATGGGAGAGGGTCGTATTCCACGGTGAGATTGAAAGATATACATTATAGTTCGGGTTGTTCAACCCTCGGCAGAGAACATATGTGATCATTATGATGGCTCAGGCCGGTTGTCCTTATCATGTATGCGCATTTTAAATTGTTAATGATTCTTTTATGGATTTTGAGTGGTCAGATATATTTTTAAAGGAAAGAAGAGAATAATGAAGTAGAAATTGTATATTTACTTCCAGTATTTATTTGAATTACTGTTGTTTTTAATGTTTACTGATTTTATCATCCTTGTATGTCTGTTACTGATATTATATCTTGCTAATCATTTTGTTGGACCTTAGTGAGTGTCAACTCGACCTCTCGTCACTACCTTTTCGAGGTTAGGCGGGATACTCACTGGGTACATATTGTTTATATACCCATACTACACGTTTGTACTTAATTATACAAGTTCTGAGGTTGGTGCATCTATTTATCAGACCGAAACTCGATTTTGATCATAGTTGGATCTGACTTCACAGTGAGCTGCTTAACCTGACGATCCTCGGCAGCACCATGGAGTTCTTTTTTGATTATTTCCAGTCTATTTCTTTCAGACAGTGGGATTGTATATTATATATTTGTATATTCTGTTAATATGCCCTAAGACTTGTGACACTAGTTCCTGGCACACACGTAATGGTTATTTTGGTTTGCAGGTCTGTATATATATATTGGCTCACGCCTCTTTACGACTGCTTTTGGTTTAAAATGGCTTACTATCTTTTTCAATTAATGTTTTGAACTTTAAAACTTGGCACGTGTTGGGATGTTTACTCAAATATGGGGAAAATCCTTAGTAATCTGAGTGTGGGATTGCCTAACCCCAGTGTTGAGCGCCTTCACGACCTGAGTTAGTATTTTGGGTCGTGACAGTTCTTAGCATTACTTTTTAGTTTTAGTAATAAATTAAGTATTTTTTCTTTAAATTTAAGATGGGCTAATCATGTAAATAATATGAATAGATGATTAGTGTAAATTTACAATTTGAGATAATTTTGTATACCGTTTAGAGTTTAATCAAAATTATTTAGATTTAAAAGAGTCTAATTAGCTTAAAAGAAAATCGGATTGGGCTAAGTCTTGAACACCAAGCCCAATCCCAAAAATAGCCCAAAAATCTAAGCCCAACCCTTAAAAAAGATCTGATCCATACCCACCTCCCCACTCAATCTTGACCATTGATCTCTAGTAGATCCAACGGTCCGGAACCCCCCACTTTTTTAATATAAAAATGTTCTATGAACTTCCCTCCCCCCCCCCCCCTCATTTCCTTACTCTTCATTCTCTCACATCTCTCTCCCCAAACCCTAAACCTATCCGACCCCCCTTCCCTCTGACCCTCACTTCCGCCGCCACCCCTCCCTAAGGCGGCGACGCCGGCCTGAATTCTCCACCGGCAGCGGCCAACCTCCAAAAAAACCCAAATTAACTTCACACACTCCATTCATCCTCTTAAACCTCATCCTACCAACAAAATTCCAAAAAACCCCACCAAAATCCTTAGATCTTAGATCTAAAAAGGCCAAAACCCTAAGATCCATCCCTTTTTATTTTCTAACCGCCAAAAAATCCTCGTGCCAAAACCTCCCATCAAGAATCTTAGGTCCTAGACGGGAGTTTTGGCATGAGGGTCTTTTCACGGTTAGATCCTTTAATTTTTTTATTTTTATGTTATTTCCGCATTTATTTTATTTTCGTTTTATTTCCCGCATTTTTTTATTTCTTTTATTTTTGCCCGTATTTTCTTTTTTTTTCAGTCCGTGTGTAATTTTTTCATTTTCTGTTATTGCATTTTTGTTTATTCTGCCCGCATTTTTTTTTATAGTTATTATTCGAATTATGAAATTTTTATTAGTTATTCCGTTATTTGGTTAAAATCGGACTTAATTAATTAATATCAGACTTAATTAAAATATATATATAAAGTTAGGGTAATTATATTCGCTTAGTCTTATATTTGTTATTTCGTTCAATAATCAATTAATTAAATAGATTAATGAAGATAAAAGTAATATA